>JAKRZM010000958.1:74153-91535 GCA_036379175.1 Heliconius cydno galanthus
TGAGGTGATTATAAATACCAACTTTTTAAGATTTTTTTTGCTCTGTATCCCAGGGTAGGCAACCTGGTTTCCTGGGAACATGTGTTAAGACACTCCGTTCCCATTAAGACACTTCCGACCCCACTTTCCGCCGAGTGCTGTAGGAATTGGGCGTTGAGTGGCGAAACTCAACGCTGCGCTATAGCCCGGTACCAAAGCCATGAACTGAAAATGTTTAATATTTCATTTCGTCAAATGGGAATCAAACCCATAACCTCTCACATTGTCGTCGCACGTCTCTACTGAATTCTATTTTGTTGACATTTTAAATACACAATAGACATATGAAACTGTTGAATACTTTAGTCAGCTTTAAGGAAGGAGTTATAAAAAATTCATCCCTTAAAAGGTTGAGGGGAAGAGACTGGGGTAGTTCCATTATAAGGTTATTAAGGTATCAGCTTATATAGTAGAGGCGAGAGTTCAGGGTTTCTATCCAAAACTTGAACTTGTTTGACTGTAAAGGCGACAGATAGTAAGTTCGATTCCCACTCGACGAGATGAAATATTTAATATTTCCTTTTATTCGCTCTAATAAAGAAGCTAAGAGCAGCGTTCAATTCAGCCACCCAACACGAAATGCCTCTAGAATTCGGCAGAAAGGTAGAGCAAGGAAATGAAAATCAATCATTCTCGCTCACGAGAATCGAATCCACAACTATTGAATTTACAATTAGACGCTATCACTGCGCTACTATGGCAAAAAAGCTCTTTTCATTATACAACTAATCATTTTTAATTCGTAAAATGACAGAGTCCCGCAAATAAAGTCCGGCTAGTACTATTTCATTACAATTTCCTTCATTTCAATGTAAATTTCACGCGGTATTTTTGAGTAAATTTTAAATAGATGCCTCTTTAGTAGATAGGAATTGTGAGTTAAGATGGGTTTTCTTTGTAACGACAGACACGGCTTAAAATTATTTATTATATAGCATTTCTTTTGTAGATAGCTTGTTTTAAACACTAGTGAGGTGATTTTAAATACTACATTTTTCAGTTTTTTTTTGCTCTGTATCTCAGGGTAGGCAACCTGGTTTCCTGGGAACATGTGGGAAGACACTCCGTTCTCATTAAGATACTACCGTCCCCACTTATCGCCGAGTTCTGGAGGAATTGAGCGTTGAGTGGCGAAACTCAACGCTGCGCTATAGCTCGGTACCAAAGCCATGAACTGAAAATGTTTAATATTTCATTTCGTCAAATGGGAATCGAACCCACAACCTCTCACGTTTACAGACACGGCTTAAAATTATTTATTATATAGCATTTTATATTAATGTATGTATATTATTATTGTTTGGGTTTTATTATTCTAATTTGCTATGGTATTTAGTATCTTTTTATAACACTCACCAGTTTTAATCAGCGTAAAGTAGAAAATGAGGTAAAATATGTCACTATGTTCTTTTTTTTTGTCCTCTTTGCAAAATTTTGGATATAAGGAAATTAATGATAAAATATTTTTGTCAATATCAAATACTATTTTAAACTAGGCGATTACAGGTTGGATAGCAGAACCCAACGCAGCGGTTTTTCTCCCTAAAAAATATATCTGCAACAAAATTGTCTTAACAGAGAAAACGAACTTTATATTTGTCATACCTAATAGAGTCATTACACAGTTGTGCTTTTTGAAGCTGCAAACTTTTGATGCATTTTCGAGCTCACTTTGACAGAATCCCTGCGATCTCTAATTACATTTGAAAGGTGAATTTCTTGTACGTTTCTAGGGTTCTGTAATACAAAAAACAAAAACGGAACCTTATAGAATTACTTTGTTGTTAATCTGTCGGGCTATTTTTTGTAAATTGTTCGGAGGTATCAAGGTGAAATTAATATCAATAATTTAGAGTTCCTTGGAGTACCTGCAGAAAAACAATCAGCTTTTAAGCCAATGCAATCAAGGGTGGTTATCCATAATTTTTGGCAATTTTTTTAAAAAAATTGTCGCGTAGTCAAATCTTATAGGGTGCTACTTCCCGTGCACATACAGTTATAAAATTTGACATGTAAAAAATGACAGTACAAATAGAGGTAAAATGAGAGAAATTTAAATTTATAAATATGTAAAAAAAACCATTACAAACCTGTGGTTAGTTTCATACAAAAAGAGCATAGCAAGCGCGCAAAATTATGTTTATAAATTTTTATAAGTTGTATTTAGCACATAATCATGAAATTAGTACAGAACACTCGGTCTGTGAGTCCAACTTGCACTTTTCTCGCCCTCGACTGGTTTTTGTAAATAGCAAATGAAGACTTGCAAGGAAATAAACTTTTATACTAATCTTACCACGACTAAAGCTTGGTCGTATTTAATTATTATTTGGGCGGTTGAGAAAAAACAGAACTGTGAAATCTTTGTAGAAAATCTTTGAAACATCCTTGTATTATTAAAATACGAATTGCGATTCCGAAAATGGAAAATGACATTTTTTTCGCATTCTCGTGGTAATATCGAAAAAGTTCTCTTAACGTTTCCCTACACTCCCTAACCCTAACTAAATTACAAGCTAAATGTCTCACTCACTCTTTGCTTAATTTTGCCTACAACTACCTTGACACTGTATCTCATAAAGAGCAGGATAGGCAGGGGGAACCTGGGAACCTAGTGATTACCATTTCCCAATTTCCACCAAATTCTCGAAGGATGCTGAGTGACCTGTTGAGTAGCAAAACTCAACGCCTAGCTTTGCCTCGTTGCCAGAGCAAGAAAACGAAAATATGAAAAACTTCAATTCCTCGAATGAGCATCGAACCCGAAACCTGTCGTGTTTACAGTTCCACGTTTGTGCCATGGCACGACTGGCCTCGCAAGATATAAAATGGCAAATAAAAAAAATTATAAAACTCTCAACCAGGATGAGCTTTCACGAGTTATTTCAGCATAATTTTAAAACGCGAAATGTATTAAGATAAACCTTTTCTCTTTTTATCAGAGTGTCACAAAAGTTGTTTTTTTTTTATTTACAACACGGTTTCCCTTTTACAGTTACGTTGTGTATCGCGAATGAACTATTTTTATATTTAAATTTCAATTTCAATTTAAATATAAAGATTTTTTGTTATTTTTTTGGAATGATATATTTTTTATTTTTATCATTTTGAGAAAGTAAAAAAGTAAGTAAGTATGGGTGTTTTAGTTGTTTTGATATAACGTTTGTAGTGCATTGGAAATTTTAAGCAAGTTTGTAGTGCATTTCCTGCCGAATTTTGGAGGCATTATATGTTGAGTTGCGGAACACAACGCCGCGCTTAGCCTTAACAGAAGAAACGAAAATATTAAATATTTCATTTCCCCGAGTGAGAATCACACCCCTTGTGCCTCTGCCACAACTGGCCTCAACTACTAGAATAGAAGGCTATTTTCGAATATTGTATACAAATAACAAGCAAAGGAAATAATAAACATTTATGTAAAAATGGAAGCTATATTTAAAAAGAATCAACATTGCAGCCAGTCCGTAAGCAAAGGCTTCCATCCTAACGACAGGATGATTTAAGTCCTTGCAAACGAATGTATAAGTAAAATGTAATAAATTCCACGATTCTGCCGCTTTCTGAATTACAAAATAGGCCTATCTATGAAAATAGAAGAAATAGTTGAGTTATTTAGACGTGGAGTTCTCATTGTTTTTTTTTTAGATATAGACTAGAATATAGGATGTTATTTTAGTACCAACGTTTTGTACTGAGATATGAACCTTTTTGAAGGTCATTTTAGAAGTTTTGTAGCTTATTGTCGACGTTATACTATAATTAATATTTTTTTTGGTTCTAGGTATGCCTTACAATATAAATATACGTTTCTAAATTCAATATTCACAGCCGATCCCAATCCTCCTTGGATTTTTTATTATTATTATACTAATACAAATATTTATAAATTTGTGAAATTGTATTTTAAATATTGCGTTTTGAATGCGGAGCCTAACGCCGCGGTTCACCCTACATGATTATAACAAATCTTTTATTACAACTTAGCCTACGTAGTCAAATGGAAATAACTAAGAACTTTGTGTCACATATGGCACATTCTAAAGCCGACCTCTGACCGCAGGTGCAGTGAATGATATCAAAATTATTATTATTAAACTTTTCCCTTCCCATCTAAACAAATTTGACGAATTCTATAGGCATTGCGTGTTGAGTGGTGGAACTGAACACCGCGCTTTGCCTCAATACCAGCGAAATAAAAATATTAAATATTTAATTTCCTCAAGTGAATCAAACCTACAACCTGTTTCGTTCACAGCCACGTACTTGTGCCCCTGTGCCATAACCAATGTAAATGTGTGAAAAATTATTTAATAGTCTTTCTCGAATAATAGACTAACCAATACAAGAAAAAAATACAATTCGAATCAATCATTCCTGAGATTAGCGCGATCAACCAAACAAACTCTACAACTTTATAATATCTATATATATAAAATCGAAAGGTCACTCACTCACTCATCACGAAATCTCAGAAACTACAAGTGCTAGGAATCTCAAATTTAGCATAGGAGTCACTTATAGGACGTAGGTGCTCGCTAAGACGGGAATTTGCAATATTCGACTTCTTAGGGGATGTTTTTGGGGTTAAAAGTTTGTATGAAACTTCGTTACTACAAATGCTAGGAGTCTCAAATTTTGCATGGACGTCACTTATAGAACGTAGGTACTCATCGAGACAGAAATTAATAATAACGTAGTTCACGCAGGCGAAGCCGCGGATGGGCCGCTAGTATAAATATATATAGATATATATAAATATAAAGTTCGCTAACCTCCCGCACGGTAGAACGACGTTGTTACAAACAGACACACAAGTTTACAACACACAAATATTTTCCATACAAAACATGTAAATGACGACAAGACTGATTTGGATTCATACAGCGATGCGCGGGAGCATTCAATGTAGAGTGTGTAGGGTGACAATTTATATAGTGTTTTGTTTTTTTTTTAAATAAATATTTATATATGTAAGATTGTCTTCTGTCTTGGAACTGATGTTGGACGGAATGTATCGTTCTGGATAAAATGTCTTAAGGACAGATGAACGAATTTAATGTGACATTTTTTTGTTAAGGACGTGTTCAAATTCCGCTGTTTTCTAATTGTATAATGAACGTATGAAACGTTTTCTGAAAAAGAATTTCAATACTCATTTTTAAATGTTATTGTTTTTTCAGCTTCACGCTTCCCGTTCATAGCTGGATAGGCGAAGAGAACCTAAAATCTAGGTGATAAACCACTCTATTTTCATATAAACCCTTCTGTTCCTTACTTTTCATTGAATTGAGTGGGCATCAAACCCAAAACCTGTCACGTTTTCCATTCACACGCTAATGCCGCTGCACCTCTACTGGTTTCCAAGATATTCAAATAATAATTACACCTTGTCACCCTATCAACTTGCTCGCATATATGAAGCTCGGCCGACGTAAAATGTCATCGTATTAGTTCACATTTCTCTACATATTACCTCTCGTATCGCGGATTCGAATCTTGTTCCTTACATTTGCTTAATAAGACTTCTATTTAAGGAAAACGCGTTTTAAATGTTTTAGATGGATTTTTTTTAAATTCTTTTGTATGGTTTGTGATATTATGAACTAATATTATTATTTATTTTAGCTTCACGCTTTATCCCTAGCGGAGTAGCCAGAGAGAACGGAGTGTTAAACGCTACGATCTCTGCATACCTCTGTCGCCTCGTCATCTGTCATCAACCTCTTTATACATGCCTGGTGAGGGGTCCTCGTGCTTTTTACGTAACCTTTCTTAAGCATCATCGATGCTGTGTGCTTAAAGGTCAACAGAGGTCTCCTCTGTTTTCCTTACCTCTTGCTTCGTTAACTTTATTCTATTTATTTTCATTGTTCGAATTCTTGTTCACTGTAATGTTTTTCCTGGTGAGATAAAGCGCGGCGTTAAGTTTCACCATTTAGCACGCTCTGTCTCAGCAATTGTGCCGAAAATGTGGATTGGAGTGACTTAAAAATAGGTTCCCATTGCCTACCCTACTACATGCGGGATACATCGTGAGGTCTTCATAATCCTACAATGACTAACCACCAGAAATATTTAATTACATCTTAAATTACATCTCTGTGTGCAATTAATGTTATTTAACTTTTATACTTTCAGTTGAGTATTCTATCTTTTGTACACTACTATGGATAAGTCGTGGCCGAATTGAAGGTAGCTGTAGATGGCTGCGCAGATTCAATTTTAGGTTTTATCTTCTTTCCGAGAGAACTAGCAAAATTCTAAACTTGAAGCCTAACATAAGTGGCCACGACATGTCAACCGTACTATAATACCTTAGAAGCAATTAGTGATCGCTAACAGAGCGGGCACACGACACCTGACAGACCGTCTCTTACCACTTCGTTAAGGGACGTGTGTCAATCTATACAGATAGGTTAGTAAAGACAGAGGCTATGGTAACTAAAGTTTATAAAGAAATCGCGACTAAAGCTTCGTCGTATTTAATTATTATTTGGGCGGTTGAGAAAAAAGAGAACTGTGAAATCTTTGTAGAAAATCTTTGAAACATCCTTGTATTATTAAAATACGAATTGCGATTCCGAAAATGCAAAATTACATTTTTTTCACATTTACGTAGTAATTTGAAAAAAATCCTCTAAGCGCTTCCCTACACTCCCTAACCAAGTTACGTGCTAAATATCTCACTCACTCTTTGTTTATTTTTGCCTAAACCTATAGACATCCAATTTTTTACCTTGACACTATATCTTATGCATAGCAGAATAGGCAGAGGGAACCTGGGAACCTAATGATTTCCATTTCCCAATTTCCACCAAATTCTCGAATAATGCTGAGTGACTTGTTCAGTGGCAAAACTCAACGTCACGCTTTGCCTCGCTTTGCTTGCCAAAGCAAGAAAACGAAAATATGAAAAACTTCAATTCCTCGAATGAACATCGAACCCGCAACCTGTCGTGTTTACAGTTTACGTTTGTGCCATAGGACGACTGGCCTCGCAAGATATAAAATGGCGAATAAAAAAAATTTAAAACCAGGATGAGCTTTCACGAGTTATTTCAGCATAATTTTAAAACGCGAAATGTATTAAGATAAACCTTTTCTCTTTTTATCAGAGTGTCACAAAAGCTGTTTTTTTTTTATTTACAACACGGTTTCCCTTTTACAGTTACGTTGTGTATCGCGAATGAACTATTTTTATATTTAAATTTCAATTTCAACTTAAATATAAAGATTTTTTGTTATTTTTTTGGAATGATATATTTTTTATTTTTATCATTTTGAGAAAGTAAAAAAGTAAGTATGGGTTTTTAGTTGTTTTGATATAACGTTTGTAGTGCATTGAAAAATTTAAGCAAGTTTGTAGTGCATTTCCTGCCGAATTTTGGAGGCATTATATGTTGAGTTGCGGAACACAACGCCGCGCTTAGCCTTAACAGAAGAAACGAAAATATTAAATATTTCATTTCCCCGAGTGAGAATCACACCCCTTGTGCCTCTGCCACAACTGGCCTCAACTACTAGAATAGAAGGCTATTTTCGAATATTGTATACAAATAACAAGCAAAGGAAATAATAAACATTTATGTAAAAATGGAAGCTATATTTAAAAAGAATCAACATTGCAGCCAGTCCGTAAGCAAAGGCTTCCATCCTAACGACAGGATGATTTAAGTCCTTGCAAACGAATGTATAAGTAAAATGTAATAAATTCCACGATTCTGCCGCTTTCTGAATTACAAAATAGGCCTATCTATGAAAATAGAAGAAATAGTTGAGTTATTTAGACGTGGANAGCTAAAAAAAGGAGACATATAGCGAACATACATAAATACTGGACATAGGAATTAGAAATTTGGCATGTAGGTAGGTTAGGGGAGTATAGAGGAGTGTTAAGAAAGGATTTCTTAATATTTTGAGGGGAACTTTAATCATGTCTTAAAATTCACGCAAAGAAAAGTGCCGGCGAAAATTAATTTTGAGATTTTTATTTTGAAATATGAATACCTCTACAAATTTACTCATCTATGTTTAATAAGGTGTACTGTGTTTACCATATTCATCAATCTATATGGTGCTAAAATACATTTTTAATGGACAAAAATTCTTTAAAC
This sequence comes from Heliconius cydno galanthus, assembly GCA_036379175.1. Classification (NCBI taxonomy): domain Eukaryota; kingdom Metazoa; phylum Arthropoda; class Insecta; order Lepidoptera; family Nymphalidae; genus Heliconius; species Heliconius cydno. The sequence goes on from JAKRZM010000958.1 coordinate 82,310, forward strand.
AATACATTTTCTATTATAATGAAGCAATCGTTGCGCAATTGAGTTACGTGTAAGACAGAGGTTCGATTCCCAATCGAGGAATTGAAATATTTCAATTTCTACAGAGTCTAAGTGCACCGTCAAGACCCAATGTTTCAAGAATTCAATGGTATGTGGGAAACGGAGTGTTTTAACACTAGGCTGCCTTTATCTGCTACGTGCGAGATACAGCGTGAAGCTGTTTTTTTTTTAATAAAAAAAAAAGGAAATTCCTATATAGTAAACAAACTGAATAAAAACATTTATTAAGCATAAGTAATTACACACTATACGTACTCGTACGTACATGATCAAAGCTCACTCTGCGACGGTAACGAGCGCCATTTACGAAAATTTAACAATTACTTAATTTAATGGTTGCCTTTGATATTTAATATTAGTTGAATGATATAATTTTCTTTTGAACGAAAATATTGTTTATTTTGACATTGATTTATATAATAATCGCAAAATATATATATTTTTTTGTTATTAGTGAGCCTAATTGGACTTATAATTTTAGGGTTCCGTATGTCAAAAGCTTTCTTTTAAAACTTTAAACAAAATCCTTTTAGGAACACTATATTGTCCCTTGGTCTATTCAATTAAAATTAAATTATAGGAAAATATTTAACTATTGCGTGCTAAGTGACGGAACACAACGCCGCACTATCATCGTTTTACATTCCCCTGAGTGAACACAGGTCACACAGAGAAACAGACAAAAAAAACAAAAAAATCTTATTCTATTAGTGTTTTTACATTCGAGAGAAGAATTACCTCAATCTCACGCTTGTGACAACGGTACCGACGGTCTCCAAAATTTTTTTTTACATACAAACATATTAAATGTACATATATTTTTTCTTTTTATTATTATTATTATAGATATATGTATATTTAAACTACAATAATTTCAGCCAATTCCACTTTTGTAAGGCAAGCGTAAACTGAGCATATGAAAACAACTTTCATAAATTAAAATTTTATAAATGATGGCATTTGGAAAACTATTGTTCTCTTGATTTATTACAACGTCACGCGCAGGTATTTCTCTTTTTCGGTTTAAAAAATAAATAATAAATCCATTTTTTTTCAACTTCACGCAGATGCAGAGGAAACCTAGTGTTAAGACACTCCGTTCCCTACTTTTCGCTGAATTTTGTGGCATTAAATGTTGAGTTGCGCAACTCAACACCGCGTTTGCCTTGTTACCAGAGCAAAGAAATGAAAATACTGATAAGTAATCATTCTTTCACCCTACCCTGTTAACAACAGGTTGTAGGTTCGATTCCTACTCGAGGCAATGAAATATTTAATATTTTAATTTTTTTCTGATATCGAGGCAATGCCTCCAGAATTCAGCAGAAAATGGAGAGCAGAGTGTCGTAACACCCGGTTCTATCTGCCTACCCTGCTGTGTGCGGGATACAGCGTGAAACTAAAAGAAATAAGCTTGAGTAAATGACTTAACAAACAATCAGGCCTTCTCAATGTTTTCATGAAATATAATATCGCTGCCATAATGTCTTAAAAGCTACGTAATACGATCTAATCCTTTTAATGTTCAATTTCAGGCAGTTTCAGAAATTATAAATGTAGAATGATAAAATGGATTTATTTGAATTAACATGTTTATCTTTATTTATTTTCTAAAAAGGTTTAATCAATGTCTCCTAAATTGGACGGAAAGTGGAGAACGGAGTGTCTTCACACTAGATTATCTCTGCCTACTATGCTAGATGCGGGATACAGCGGGATATTAAAAAAAAACAGAATCTTTAGTGAATTATTTTGATTTTTATATACAACTTATATAACTCACTGTCCCCAATAAAAATAAATCTAATGGATACTCAATCGCTTTAAAAGTCCTTGCTCTTCATCAAAAACAATATTAAACTGAAAACAAACTAAATTGAACCTTAAACTATTAGCAATTAAGTCCAAAATGTTATAAAACTAGAAATTTTAGACAAACTTTGAACATCAAAAGATATTTCGACTCTACTACAATAAAAATAAAGTTTAATATAATTTGGCATTTCTTATTATGTTTTTGTAAGGGGTTAAAGAGAAATGAGGATACGGCACTTGAAATATATTGGATGTGGGATTATTATAACTTATATTATTCTACTTAGGTGTGTTTATTTTTTTTTTATTTTTACTCATCTCTCGTACATTGTAGAGTAGGGGGAAAATGTAGATTTAAGACACTGACTTCTCCACTTTCCGCCTTCCGCTTTCGTTTAGAGATATTGCGCGAGATATCGCATGTTCAGTAGTGTTGGTGAGAAACGAAGGTTTCCACTTGGGTGAATAATTTATTTTCACTTCCTCAATCTGGGGCTAAACAAATCAACCAACACGTAAGGTCTTGAAAATTCATTGGTTTGTAGGAAACGGAGTGTTTTAACACTAGATTCCCTCTGCCTCTCATACTACATGTGTGATACAGCGTGAAAAGTGTCGGGCGTTGCAGCTCAATAACGTGATTAGTCTCATAAGATCTGGAAATTCTTAAAATTCTCATTCGATATCTCATGGTTAACGGAATGTCTTAGCACTAGGTTCCCAGGTTCCTGCTTACTATGTGCGCGACACAGCGTGAACCTAAAATAATGTTATTAATGATTGTATTCCGGGTTTTAAGGTATACAATGAGAATTTAATGCTAAGAAGTCAGTATTGCAGTTTCGCTAGATTGCATGTTACGAGTAACTCCTGAAATCCAAAGCTGCATTTTATCTTGTTACCACCGCGATAAAACTAAAATAATTTCATCCCCCGACTGAGAATCGAACCCATAACAGGCACTGTGCCGTCTGTGATACGACAGTCTTTATTTATTAATTTCATAATATCTGACTGAAAAAAATCAATTTTTTCTTATTACATTTGGCTATAAAGAGGGTAGAGCCCTCTTTATACCAAAAATATCGTTATAACATTTGCTTTTACCAACATAATATACATTATCTATGTACTTAGAGGACAAAGTAGGCTTTAATGAGGACAGGTAGATGACACGGGACACCATCTTAGGAGGCGCGGTTTGTTCCGTTTATAACTTTTAAATTAAATTTAAAGAATACATAATATATATACTTTCACACTGTAGCAGGATAGGACTATTGACCTTAAAGTTATACCATTTGGGTTGGGAGATGGGAACTCGGTCCCTGAGAAAGTGACTGCTGAAGCGGATGTCGACGGCTGCATGGGCGTCTCCTGAAGGACTCTAAACTAAGCTTGCAACCGTCGATCGGGTTGGAAACGAGGTAAGCCCTCTGTCTTCCTCGTTATATTAAAGCAGAGCTCAGAATACAGCACTTTTCTACCTAATTTTCAATACATTACGTGTTGAGTGGCGGAACTTAAAGCCGCACATAGTCTAACAGAGTAATATAAATGAAAATACCATAATATTATTCCCATTCTCATTTAAAATTCTTCTTACAACTAGATCAAAAAGGAGTAAACCCATTCACTCCCTCATACCCCAGATATTGATTTTGGTTGTCAAGGATTATTTACGACTGGAACGTTTGTTAGGAAAATATACAAATATTTTTGAGCTTTTGCATTTCGTTGATTCCGTTTTAACTTCTTTTATGTCCAACTTTAGTTTCAAGGGGTAGCTTATTACTTTTATTTTTATTTTTTTCAGTTTCACACTGTATCCTGCACGCACCAGGATAAGGAGAGGGAACCTACTGTTAAGAACCTCCGTTGGCCATTTTCTGCTCAATTTTCGAGACGTTACGTGTGGTGGAATTCAACGACGCGTTTTTGTCGTGGCACCAGAGCGAATAAATGAAAATATTAATAATTTTCCTGCGAATGGTAATCGATCCTATATATTTTGTATTCAACTTTGGGCTGTATCTCGCATATACCAGGGTAAGCACAGAGAGCCTAGTGTTAAAACACTCCGTTCATCACGAACCAAACAGAAACAATTCTCTCCTCTGAACAGGAATCGAACTCACAACCATCGCATTCACAGTCAGACAAACCACTGCGCCACGAGGGCCTATTACATAACAGAGAAGCGGAAATAAACTGATAACTAAATCTTGCTGAATATTACTATAATATGTATGAAAATGATATTCGGGCTAATGGCCGGTCTAGACGTGGAGTCGAAGGTTTTAGTTTGATTAGACGCTTAACTGACCTTGCGTTTACTTTAATCGCTCTAAAAGGGTTCTATCCTCTGTGTGTTTTGAGGAGCAAGTAGTTTTTTGTTCAAATAGTCTCTAATAATAATTAAAATTAATGAAAGTAATAGTTAACAGTGATCACGACTCGATATTTATTTAAATTTATATTTTCATTTCTTCGCTCCGTGCCAAGGCAAACCGCGGCTCTGAGTTCTGCCATTCAACATGCAATGCCTTCAGAATTCGGTGGAATATGGGCAAAGTGCTAACAATAGGTTCCCTAACAACCATTAACAATAGGGTCCCTATGTCTAATTGGTTGTCTTTGGGAAATTCGGCGGAAAAGGGAAAATGGAAGTGACTTAACGGGAATACTAGGTTTCCAGTTTCCCTCTGCCCATGATGTTTAGTGCGGCATATAGTGGTAAGCTAAGAAAAAAATATATATTTCCCCGCTCTGGTAACAAGACATTACACGGCATTAAGTTCAACAACACATCACCCAATGTCTCAAAAATAGTAGGAATAGTGGGGAATTACGCGGAGTATGAGTGAAGTTGCGAACAAAAATATAAAAAAAATAAACAATTTAAATCTTAAGACGCCCCTTCTAAGCTAAGTTTAAAGACAAGACCGTCGTTACTTAGACGGTTATCTCTAAGAAAATGCTTAAAGGGACCGTGTTCCACTGCATAGTTAAAGCTAATAAGTTATTTTTGTATTACATACAAACGACCTAAAAACTGTAAACCTTTATGATTTTATACACCCAACACTGGTAAATACTATCTGGGTTGGCCATGTCTGAAAGCCGCAAAATAAGGAACACATTGAAAATAATAAAATTATGAATGAAAAATAACACTAAGTTCATATTATGATAAGTATTTTCTAGTTACTTCTATCCCCTATCCCTTGAGAATTCATCTTAGAATTCATTCAATCTCGTCATAAAAGAACTCTATTCGTATGTGGCATTATGCTATATTAGAATCTTATTAGGAACCTTGAGGCTTTCGAAGCATAGGGGCACAAGCATGCGACTGTAAAGCCGACGGTTGTTCGTTTGATTCCCACTCGAGGGGAATTTGATTTGATTTATTCGTCTGGTGACCAGGCAAAGCATGGCGTTGAGTTACGCATGAGAATCAAACCTTCAATCGCCGCGTTTACGTTGCGACGACGCTCCCAAAAAACCATAATAATATATATTTTTAATAGTTTTAGCTTCTATGTAAACAGCCTTTAGCTATCTCAAAATATATTCAACGACACGAAGCGTTTTCTTCTGCATATGATGAATTATAATAAAATTTAAATAAGTACGAGTTTATATTTTAAAACATATTATAAAATAGCCTTGAATGAGCCGTCGCAATATATTTAATACTAGGTTTTACTTGCGGCTTTGTCCTCTTGGTTAAATGGAAATAACTAAGATTTGTGAATAACACCGGCCGTCGTGGCCCAGCGGTACAAGGGTTTGACGGTAACGCGACGGTTGTGGGTTCGATCCCCCCTGGAGGAAATGAAATATTTATTTACATTTATCAATCATTTCTTCGCTCTGGTGTAGAGGCAAAGAGCGGCGTTGAGTTCCGCCACTCAACACGCGACAGAAGTGTCTTAAAGGAAATGGAATGTTCTAACACTAGGTCCTCAGATTCTCTTTGCTTACATTGCCATTAGGATAAAGCGTAAAGTTCAAAAATTCCTTCAAAAGGGAATCGAATCCAGATACTTATAACTCAATAAAAGTAAATTTCTAACATAATAACAATGTTACAGGTGTTTAATTTCACTTTCACATCATTGAACAATCGCTAGCTTCAACTTTAAATCCTCTTATAAGAAAGTTTTAATGGAATAAATAAATTGGAGATTTATTTTGCGAAATATTGATTAAATACTTGTAACAAATAATATGGGTCTGCTGGCGCAGCGGGACGGCTTAACTGTAAACTCGACGTCGTGGGTTTTATTCCCACGTGGGGGACTGACTTATGTACATTTCCTCGCTCAGGTGGTGGTAGTGGTGGACAAAGCGTGGAGACGATAACGTGGCGTAAAAGTATAGTGTCTGGATGTACATGTGATGGTCGTGATTCCTTTTCTTTCCTTGCCCAATGTTAGAAAAATGATTTTTCTGTGCTTCAAGGGATCTTAGACCTGAATATTTGTTATTAATTTCACCTGGATTTCGCCACGTTATCTCAAGATAAATGATCTTGACAGATGGGCAAGAGATCCTGTAAGGGTTCCGCTTTTACCCTTAATGTAATACCTACTTATTGAAATAACAATCAAATGAATGTTCGTCTGTTCAACTGTATTCAACGAAAATTCTATAGTTATATCCAAATTCCTTAAATTTCCAGACTACTAAATGGCTGTTACAATATAGCTGTTGCAATTTTATTGAAAATTTCACAGTTTCAATAAAACTCTGCAGGTATTTTAGACAATTTGAGTTATTTTGTGGAGGATTCCCATTCGGTAGAATTTAATATCTATATTTTAAAAATATTTTTATATTCTCCGCTCTCACTATCAATAACACGCAATGTCTCCATAATTTGGCGAAAAGTGGAGAGTGAGTTAGGTCTTCGCAGACAGACATATAGGCTTACAGATGGACAAGAAAGTAAACTTATAAGAACACAGAAGTTTATATGGAACCCTAAAAACTAAGGGTAAGCAGAGGGGTAAGAGTAAGGGAACCAAGTGTAAAAACACTCCGCTCTCCACTTTTCGCCCAACTAATGTCAACCTAAACCATTTAAATTTTAATCTTAAAATTCCTTCAATATATTAATTTCACATACAAAGTTGACATAGGCGTTGACGTTTGGCTGATGCAGCAGGGGCGTTGTCATGGCAACCGTATCTCGGTTTCTTCTCGACTGCCTCAATATGGCGTACCTGGACCACTACTATTGGAAGAAATTAAATTTCATAAATATTATTATTTAAGATTATTTGAAAAAAGAAAATTATTATTATTATACTTATTGATGCCTTGTAGCTCAGTGAAATAATGCCTGGTTATATTTTTGAAAAATGTATGAAAGTATAAAAATTTGAGGATTAGTACCCGCGCTTCTAGAAATCCGTTCAACGGAAAGACTATGTTTAATTTTTTTGTTTTTCCAGGCGGAAATGTTACAAATACAACCTATATATGCTTAAGCTTAACCTTACATCATGGTAAGCAAAAATAACAGAGTGCTTAGACACTTAATTATTCATATTGTTTAAATCTAGAACGTGACTTACAATCGATTTCACGTAGTACAACTTCCTTCCTGTCTCACCCATGTTACCTATTTGACGTTTCGGTAATTAGGCCAAGCCCAAACAGTTTGAGAACTTGGGAGACGTCCTAAATTGTGAAATTATAAGGATTTGTTTGATTTATTTATATTATTATTTATAATTTTAACTTATTCTGTAAAGCTAGGCATTTGACTTTAAAATCGCCGGTTACGGATTCGATTACTATTTGAGGGTATGAATTATTTCCAATTTCAAATGAATACTAGGTACTCTCTATTTATCCTCGGAGGAATGTATACATTTAAAACTATTTTCACTTTTCAATTCTAGTCGAAAAGAGGAAACGTCAAGCTCCACTATTATTGGGCAGAAAGTGAGGAACAGAGTGTCTTAACACTACATTCTCTCTACCTTGCTATACAACAAAAGCGTGCAGCGTGTTTTAAAAGACAAGACCACTTTAAAAAAAATCCAAAAGCCACAGGTTCAAATCCAGCAACCAACACAAAGGAACAAATGTGAACTTCATAAAAATCTTATTAGATAATGAACAAAACCACTTAAATGTATTTCTTAATCCACCGCAACGACCACACAGAGAAACAATAAATTAGGTTAAAACTGACAAATGACATTGTCCTGATAAGAGTTGCATTAAGTTTCTTATCATTTAAAAAATGACCGCGTTTAGGTTGTGTTCACACTTCTAAAGCAAAATTTTAAGCTGTAAAGAATATATTGTCGATTTTATATATTTTACAAGCTTCACACAGTATCTCGCATATACCATGGGCAGGGATAACTTAGTGTCAAGATACTCCGTTTACTATTTTTCATTTGATACAATGCATAGGTATTGAATGGCGGCACTCAACGCCGCACTTAACCGGAGCTGGGAAATAAAAATAATTCATAACCTGACTATGACACTCAGACGGCATCCCACTGCACTTACATTTTGGACTTACAGGTTCAAATCCAGTTACATTTATATTTTTAATACGTTTGACACAACGGAACAGAGGGTCTTAACACTAGGTCCCCTCTGCCTACCCTGCTGCCTGCGGGATACAGCGTGAAGCAGCGTGATTTATTACTGTTTTTTTTTTAAAAGTGTGAAACACGCCTAACTATCATGTCACTGGACGTGTTAATAGCATCTTATATCTAATTTTTTTACACCTTTGTCCAAATTGACTTTTGAACACGCCGTAAAAAGTTTTTATAATAATGATTGTTTTAAAAAAAGCAGTGAAATTTTAATTTTTAATATAAGTTTAAAAGGTAACATAATATATAAAACATATTTGGTTATACTAACTTCTGTTAAAGAGAAAACTTCTCTGTTTTTCTCTTTCCCTTTATTCAAGAGACGTTGTAATTTTTTCGCGATGGTTGTGAATTCAAATTCCTATAAATATAATATTTGCAATATAAGTTCCTTCTTCCAGTAAAATAAAGAAGAAAGAAAACTTTGACTGATATTAAAAAAAGTTTTTTTTGCTTGAACATGCGAATTTCAGGAACTATGGCTTCAAATTCAAAACGAAAAAAAAAATTTTTTTGTTTGATAATCCATATACCAATGTAAGCTATATTACATTATATTTATCGTTTCGATGTCATCATCTTCCCTCTGTTCCATTTGAACGGCCCTTTGACCTTGTGTTCAAATATAACAATAAAGAAAAAAGTTTTAAATAAAGCAGAGAAATATAGCAATATTTTTTTTTTCATAAACATAATTTCTGTCTGATGAACAG
>JAKRZM010000959.1:11458-34139 GCA_036379175.1 Heliconius cydno galanthus
TTAATTGAAATTCTTTGCTTCCTCATTTTTTAGTTAATATAGAAAAGTTTCGAGTGTCTGTTTGTTTATATTATATACATTTAAAGTTGGTGATTTATCAATTCGACATAAGTAAACATTATATCTACAACAAATGGTGGTAGTGATTGAACACTATAATGCTTATTAAATCTTACTCACTGAAATATCATGACAATATAATTTAAATTAATAATTTTGCTTTACCTTCTTTAGCTTTAGACAAATAGCTTTTCTTTTCAAATTCTAAAAATAAATTTGCTTTTTATATTTTGCTTCCAACTGCGAGTTAGCCCCAGTTCATGTGTAAATGGAAATAACTTATTTACACAAAAATAGTTTTTTTATAACATATTACTACTCTAGTTCATTAGATTAGCGCGCTTAACCAAACAAATTCATTTTTATAATATTAGTATAGAAGTATATATACATGTAAGTAGACATATTTATATAAATATATGTATGTCTGTACCTGTCAACACGTCTATAGCTTCACGGTCTATTTACCTAATGAGTGTAATAGCATCTTAATGAATGACTCGTAACTTAAATCTCCAAATACTCTAATCAAGTTTTTTGTATGTTACATTACGCTTATATGACCATACATTACCAATTGATGTTTCCTTTATTTATTTCGAATGAAACATCGAATAGAAACGTATGTGAGAACTTTTTTTTTAAAATACCAAACACATAATGTAATACTTACACGAAAATTTAATAAATAAATATATGCTATTTCAATAATATTAATTATATGGAACATGTATTATGCCTATTTTCTCAGCTTCACGCTGCATCTCGCTTATAAATAGAGAGAACTTAGTGTTAGGACACTCCGTTTTCGAGGCATTGTCTATTGAGTGGTAGAGCCCCCGGTCGTGTTTTTGCCTCGTTACCCCGAGTGGGACACGAGCCTACAACCATGGTGGATACTGTCACACACTTGTGCAACTGCACCATAACGGCCTCTACAGGATACTATAACTTTTTATATAGAAATACATAAAGTAAATAATAGGTATTTAAATTTACAGTTAACCATTTAAAATGTCAATAAAGACTTCCACTTATTAGTATCTATGAAACAATCAATTATAAGAAACTGGAATTGGATAAAATTATTCGATACTAGTGGCTCCCGCGCGGCTTAGCCGGCTTGTACAACTGCATTAGTTATTTTATCATTTCATTAAGGTACTTTAGTAAAATCTAGTAATTTAGATAGTATTTACTTAAATCTAATAATATGATCATTTTAAAGACTTATTGAAAAATTGCTAAATTAAAGCATTTAGCCAATTAATTATTTAATTGCAATTAAACATTTATTTTGTAGCACTATTGTCCCACACAACTCTTTATATTGACACAACTTTATATCTTCCAAGTACAGACATCAATCCGTTAAATCCGTAAATATAGATTATATGAGAAGCTAAAGGAAATTGATTTTATAACTCAAAATGATGGATTTTTAATAACCATAACTATGAAATTATAGAAAGTCAATCTAAAGCCTTCATAGATCACTGATCATCGTATCTCTTACAAGTTGTTAGTTATTTATTTACTTTTATAGTAATTAAAATATACTTCGTCCAATTACTATTTTATGATCATTTTATGTTGTCAATTATCATAAACTATTATGGACATATTAAATAATTGTTATTGAGGTCGTCGTGGAGCAGCGGTGCACCTACATTACCCATATCTCATAAAATTATGTGTTATACGAGTATATTCAAAAGAAGATAAAATATGTACGATGACAATGACATTTAGATATACAGCCAAAGTGCCGAGCCAGCCGAGACGTATTTAGTATATTTGAAGTTTTAGAACCAAGAAACTGAATAGTTCATCAAGAGGAATTTGTATTTAGTACCATTTAGCAATATTTCCTTTGGTACATCCGAAATAACACAGTTTTAGCTTCGCGCTGTATCTCTCATGTAGCTGGCTGCAGGGTAAGTGGAAGGTAGTAAGTGTTAAGACACGCCCCCCTTTCGACTCTATTTTGGTAATACTGTGTGTTGAGTGGCGGAACACACCGTCACGGTTAGCCTATGCTTCTCCGAGTCGAAATCGAACCTACAAATGTTGTGTCTCTACGTTACATCTCAAAAACGATGATGTTTGAAAATGATTCAAGTTTAAAGTCTACAAGCATTGATATTTGCCCTAAATACTTGTTTTATGACAAAATTATAATAATTATTATGATTATAATTAATTTAATTATTCTTAGTCTTAACAACGTTTAAATTAATTAAAACATTGAAATTATGCATTTAACATACCTTCTTAATTTAGCAGTAATATAACGAGCAAAAACTCACACACATAAATCTTAAAGTGCCAGCCTCATTCCAGTGTAATAATTTCATTTTAAAATTTATTTATTTATACATACATATTCGAGGACATCTGCATAATGTGAATTTATTAGGAGGAAACTGTTATAATGAAAATAAGGTTGTCAGTATGAAAAATATCTTGTTATCGAACGACATTTTTAACGATGTATAAGAAAAATATTTTATTTAAAGCATTGTTTATTGAAAAAATTTTGCATATCATATTTTTATAATTTAGTTCGTCGTCTGACAAAATCACGGAGGGTATGGGTTCAATTCTCTCTTAGACTTTCATATTTATATTATTTTTAATTTCCTCACTAACCAGAGCTAGGAATCTTTTTTTTTCAATATTAACACTTCATAAATATGAATCGAACCTACACCTATCACTTACGTAGACACATGCCAACTGCGCTACAATGTTATCAAGATGCAATTATCAGGTTAACACTAACAGGATATAAGAATATACGGGACTCTTGGTTTTTGCTTGAAAGAGATCAACCTGGTGAGATGTAGTCGGTAGTCATACAATGGTGATAAAAAATAATTTTATCATGTTTAAGTTTTTCTTTATATAATACTTGGTATCTACTATGATTGCGCACTTCATTTTATGATCCAGAATGTCTCCTATTGATACTGTTTCTTACACAGACTTCTTTGTACCTGACAAGTGTTTTAATAAATATTATATTTTATATTATCTAGATGTAGTATCCGTGTGATAAACGTGGTATGGGGTTTTGCTTTTTATTCATGCAGGTTTGAAATGGAGTAAATCCTTCTATTTTCGTTCTTAGGCTTTTTAGGCTTCATGCCTTATCCCGCATACAATGTGGTAGGCAGGGGCAACCTAGTGTTAAGACACTCCTCTACACTACTGACACTACTCTACACTACTGACACTACTACTACTACACTACTGACACTACTACACACCGCCGCATTTTACAGTCATCACGTGTTGTGTTGTGGAACTAAATACCGCTCTTTACTTGTTATAAGAGCAAGCCATTGAAAGTAATTCATTCACCTAAACGGGAATCGAACTTACAACCATCGCGTTAATAATCAGACGTTGTACGGGTGACGGGTGCGTGACCCTGATTTATCGTTCCTCTCAATCTTATCGTGAGATCTAATAAATAATTATGTACAGAATTGAGTCAAACGTAAAAATAACCCATTTTTATCTGCATACTTAATCTAAAAGAATGAACCCAAAAAAACATTTCTTCATTTTCGATTCAAATCCAAAAAAAATATTTACCTCTCCCAGGATTCGAAGTCTAACCCTTCATACAAATAATCTAAATCGTTCACAATACTTTAACTGTAAAGAAAGCTTTTACCAGTGTCATAGAGACACATGTTAGAAGGAATGTAAGTCGAGACCCCTAACGATGTGTTTTTGTTTATTTTCTTGCAACACTTTATAGCGGTGTAGTGGCTGTAAGCGGCGCTGATTCATAGAATATGAAATGTAATACTGTAGAATTAACTAGTGGCCTGACTGACTTCGCTTGTCATTAAGAGAATTTTGTAGGGAAATATTGCTTTCCAGAAATACTTGTTATGTTTAGTTCAGCCACTTAAGATAATATAATAGAATATAAAATAAAGTAAAAATTACTCTATATGTCTGAAGAATATAAACTCAACATCCCATGCCCCCAGTATTCGGCGGAAAGGGGGGAACAGAATGGAGAATGGGAATGGAGTGGAAAGAAAACTTAAATCGAACTTACAACCAACGCGCTTAAACGGTAGGAAGGTACATTTCACGCTATGTGATAGTATCACTTCTTTCGCTATTTATTTTGGTAAACTTAAAAAGGAACTGAACGAAAAAAAAACCCTATCTTTTTAAGTTTAGCAAAAAATAATAAATTGTATACATTATATATTAAAGATAAATAGTTATTCAAATGATCTAGAATCAAGATAAGTTATCTTAAATCAAAACAGGCTTCTGCCACGCAATATGTTAAAGTAACTAATTTAAATTATTTAATAGATTGACAATCAGAAATTATACTTATGCCCCACACTACATAAAGGGGCCGACAGTAATCAGGTGCACATCACTAATTGGCTTTATAAATGCAAACATACATTAAATCGTTTAAGCAGATGTCATATAAATTAATTATCTGTGGCGGTAACTTTTATTTGTTTTGCCTTCGTTTTTTATAAGCAACTGAACTACTTGTTTAATGAGATGTACTTTTAATTTCATTTTAAAAGCAGATTATTTATACTGACTATAGGAACTCTATAGATAATTTTTTTTAACATTGAATAGGTATTATTAAGAAAAAAGTAATCTCTTTAATGAGCCTCATTTTATTGATATTTTTTTGTTATAAAATTTTGTTTTTTGTTCTTTAATGTTATAAAATGAAATGTTTCATAGATCTTATTATTCAGAAATATACAGTAGAATTTATAGTTTTGTTATACCTATATATTATTAAATATAATAAAATAAATATATAATTAAAAAGTAAAATACTATATTTTTATCGAATAAGGCATTATTATGCTTGCAGTGCGTACATATTGCGTGTTCCCACTTCTCATAACTGTTTCTATAACATTTTATGTATAACAGTTATTTTTATAACTAATATAGCCTATGAAAATACCTGATTTTAAATGCACGATGCTCGTAGCAGAATCGAGAGCAGGAAGACCTAATAATACCCGTCTGGCCGCTAGTGATGTGTTAAAACCATCGACAAGAAACACATCAAATGTCATTTTTGACATTAATGTAATGTCAATGTCACTGTAATAATTATGAAAGTCTAGCAATGTCTATCAATTTAATAGAGACTATCAAATGTAATTTAATTATTAAGCACTTAATATTTATAATTATATGTGACAAGTTGAATGGGTGTTACTGAGATTTTGTTCATGGATAGTACAAAATATATTTTAATTCATTTAACACATATATATGTATATTACAATAGAAAATTAATATTTTTCGGACACCACCTACCGGGCTTGCAAAGAAGAATCATTTCATATGTTATTACAATTTCATAGCCTAGAAAAACATATATTGAAGGTTCACTAACAGTTTGGTAACTGAGGCAATTAAAAAGTCAACTAAGGCAGTTGGCTCGTAAAAAACACGCGCCCCTACGATATTATATGAAATTTCAGGCTGCTCTCAAAGATTAACTCTTAAATCTTACGAAAATAAAATGAAAATGCAAATAATATTATAAATTAAGTAACCTATAATAAATATCAAGAAAGATTAACATCACTACTACATCACAACTTCACGAAAGAGAGCTGACATTTAAATAAACGATAGATATAGTCGCATCACTAAAGGACAGCGGTGTATAGTTACGTGCGGATTGAATCAAAGCCTTGTAAAGCCTCCGCTATATGGGACAGAGCTCGAACGCAAATCTTGCTTATCTTAGCAATCGGGTATCAGGTTTATTCATATCCCAAGATGCGCTAAGATGGGATAGTGGAGAGAATTAAAGTAGAGTTATTACCTATCCTTTTGTATTAATTCTTCTTAGTAATTATTTATGGTAAAGTATTTAGAAAAGATAAAGAAATCGTGATAAATTATTCCGCTCTCTGGTTTTTATTTTGTTCAATCAAGAAATTATAGGTTTTCAATTTATTTCAGTAATTAAGTTGTAAAGTTTAATTTAAAATGATGATTGTCTTTATAGTTCGGAAAAAAGTTTCATTCATAGTGGTAATTCTTCTTGATTTAAAACACAATATTTTTTTTTATGTCGAGGTTTACATTCCAACTATATTTATTAAGTTTTTCTATAGTAACTCTAGTTTCACTAAGAACGTGGTTTAAAAGTGCATTTATCTGTTATTTCGTTCAGAAGCAATAAATCGTTAGATATAAATCTGCTCTAAATTTTTAATCCTACACTTTTTCACATGCCTCAACTTTCACTTGCCATGGTATGTTATGACAAATATGGATATCTTCAAGTCGAGAATTTTAGTAAGGTTTTATTTTGAAGTATTTTTTTTTTTATTTCTTTCCGATGAAGTCTAGATGCATTACGTGTTGAGTGGCGGAAGTCAACGCCGCGCTTTTTACCTTGACACCAGAGCAAAAAAATTAAAATTTTTTAAAAATTAAAATTTAAATAAAATGTCACTTCCTCGAGTGGGGATCGAACCCACAACCAGTCGCGATTACAGGCCTCAAAAAATTTATATTATACAAATATTTAAGTCAATTGAACCACAGAAGGAACAAAATAATTATATAGCTAACAGGAGAGGCAGAGAGGATGTATGTAATCAATTGATCATACAGTTTGTTGGTTACCTATGTGTTGCATTGCATTTGTATGATAAAGCTTAATATTTAGAAATGTTTTGTAGGAAATGAAAATATTAAATATTTAATTTCTTCAAGTGGGAATCAAACACACAATCCGTAGCGCTTACAGTCGCACCCTTGTGCCAAGACCGTCCTCATATTAGAAGCAAATTTTAATCTACCGCCAAGAGAGTGGATGGCAGAAACTATACAAATATCCTAATAACACTTATAAATAACTTAAAAACATTTTACTCAAAGTTCACAAAGGAAATCGCTATCACATATGACTTATTCGGTCAGCAATAAATCTTTAAAAAAAAGTTTAAGAATTTTAACGAAATTTAAAACACCATTTCAAGTTTTCAAATTATTGTTGATTAGTTGGTTTTATTTATTTAAATTAATTAATTAATTCAAAATGTAGTATATTGCCTTTTATATTCACATTGATTATTTCCGTTCCACTTAACACTAAGGCTAGTGTTCTCGGTTACAAGTAAAAGCTTGTTTTTTGTTTATAATTAAAATATAGTTAATACCCTATATGATTTAAGTGGAAGTTGTAAATTTAATCCGTAGAACACGTACTCACAGACGTCAATTAGCTTTTAATAAATGTTACCTTCTTATGGAAACATATTCATGTATGTAGTTATTTATCATGATTTAAATATAAATTTATATCTTTTATTCCTATGTTAAATCAAATTTTGCATTTATTATAAATTTTATAAACTTAATTTAATTATTAAACTAAACAAAACAAAATTAGAAAGAAAAACAAACAAACAGAATTAAAGACCCCCAAAAAAAGCATTTGAAAATTTTATTTTTTTAATTAATTGAAGTGTCTTATTTAAGAGATTATTTCATCATCTCATCAGACATATTTAAATTCAAAGATAAACATCTTTGCAACGCTTATCAAGTCGTATCTTGATATTTTAATGTAAGACCTGCTTCTTATAATATATTATGTAATAAAAATATCACTGACGCCGTTATGGTACCGGCTTAGAGTTTATGACTGGCTCATTATTTTTTATTCAACTCATTTTAATATAAATATTAAATGTTAAATAAAGCGTTGCGTTAATTTCCACCTCCCCTATAAATGATCGAGTCGAATAGAAAGTTGAGTCGACTAATCTAAAAGAAACATAAAAACTAAAAATAAACATATTTAAACGATTAGTAGTAAATAACAATTTAAAAAAAGCTATAAAATAAAAGACATTCTTTTCCCAACCATTACAGTCAAATACCGACCTTGCCATACAAAAGGATAACAATATATAAAACCAGTGTATTTGCGCACGCGCAGCTAAAACTCTCATTCCATTCGTGCCGATGCGTAGGACAAAGAATTCAATTTTAATTGAAACAATTATTTTGAGCGATCGAATTCTTATTCCTGTTTAGAGGTCGTCTAAGATATGTATGTGGTATTTATTGGGTAAGACTTAAGTAAAAAGTTTTCATGTTAATTAAACGAATAGTTTTATTTGTATTAATTTGTCGTCTTAAAATTACTTAGGATGTCCTATTGGAAATACTTATGACAGTTTCGTAAAGTTATAAATGTATGATTTGTATATAGAGATATACATATATGTAAACACATTATAATTGAACATGTTACAAGAATTGTTGAAGAAAGAACTTTTTGTTTTAAAACACAAATTGTTTACACGCCATTTTCTAAATTAAAATTACTACACGAAACGAAAATCTTTAAAAAATCTAAATAGATTTAAAGTTAAAAACTTCGTTCAACCAGAAACATTTTAACTGTACCACGGTGGTGTCTCCTCCATTACACCTCTTAAAAGCTTTAATACTAAATACCGACTTAGTACTTACTTTAATGTTAAAACAGTTTTGACCTCTTTTGCACTCGTTAAAATTAAATAAAAGTAATCGAAACAACATTCATTACAAAAACCAAAGTCACACCTCCACCACTAACGATGTTAAATTAGGTTAATTTTAACAAACTATACTTAATACCTGCGCAGTGGTTGGATATATTCTAGGTTAACTACCAATTAACTAGACAGAGAGACAAGGTTAATAAATGTGTTAAANAAATTTCAGTTTCTGACATTTTGTGATGAGTGAGTGACCTTTCGATTTTATATATATAGATATATGTAAGTATATTATAATTGAACATGTTTCAAGAATTGTTGAAGAAAGAAGTTGTTGTTTTAAAACACAGATAGATTACACGCCATTTTCTAAATTAAAATTACTATACGAAACGAACATCTTTAAAACAATATAAATTAATTTGAACTTAAAAACTTGGTGTTCAAACAGAAACATTTCAACCGTACCACGGTGGTGTCTCCTCCATTACACCTCTTAAAAGCTTTAATACTAAATACAGACTTAGTACTTACTTTAATGTTAAAACAGTTCTGACCTCTTTCGCACTCGTTAAAATTTAATAAAAGTAATCGAAACAACATTCATTATAAAAACCAAAGTCACACCTCCACCACTAACGATGTTAAATTAGGTTAATTTTAACAAACTATACTTAATACCTGCGCAGTGGTTGGATATATTCTAGGTTAACTACCAATTAACTAGACAGAGAGACAAGGTTAATAAATGTGTTAAACTTAATACAACTGTAAGATTATAAATTAAATTTAGCTAAACTGCTATTTATGATAATAAAACATATATACAGCACATATAAAAAATATATGCAGTACACTTGTAGCCTGAAATTCTGAACGAAGATATTTAAATGCAAATTCATATATTTTTTTAGCTTCACGCGTCTAACAGCAGGGTATGCATAGGGGGAATGTGAATCTAGTGTTGAGACACTCCGTTCCCACTAGGACACTTCCTTTGTCATTGGCAAGAAACTCAATATGTGTTCTTTAAAAATATGTTGACAAATGTAAGTCTTATAAAAAGTAAATAATGAAACAAGTTTAAAGAAAACCAAGAACATCCAGTGTAAATATAATGAATGCACATCGTCTCCTCGCTTGAAGCCAGGGTTGACAAGGCAATTACAGTAATGACGGATGTCACGAAATTCTCCAAATAATCCCATAGCGACTCACGATCTAGTATGTTTTATGTATTTATGTTGGAGAGACATTTAATATGAGCTTTCTTAAAAGACTTTATTTATTATGTACATTTTTAAAATTAGTGGCAAATCTCTCTGTTTTTATTTATTTGTATTTCCAATTACTAATTATTTATATAAATAAAAAAAATCAAATTTAATTACATTTTCCTTATCAAAATAAATACAAATCAAAATTTCTGATCGACGCGGGCAATTCTCAAATGACATTTGAGATTTTAGTAGAAAGCCGAGTTGTAAATCAACGGAACGGTATCACAGACCGTTTAGTTTAATGGTTCGTTTCGATGTTTTATAACACAAATCGAAATGTATCGTGACTCGAGATATCGATGTATGTTTACTTTATTATTGACTAGCGGTTGAATTTAATAGATAAGAGTATTTGTAAACTGTAATTTCATGCTGTATTCCGCAGCCAAGTGTTAAGGCACTTGGCTTTCTCCATGCAACGCTACATTTTCAATATATTGAAACAATTCACTCCCCCGAGTTGTAATCAAGCTCACAAATTTACTTACCTATCTTATTAAAATATCCGTAAGCGTTTCTTAAGTCCCTCAATTTAAGTATACATTCAAAAAGTGTTACCGTTATTACTAAAATATAATATCTATATATCTATTACAAACAGTCATACAATTTTTTTTATTAATATTTAATATTCTATGAAATAAAGGGCCTCTTATCTAATAAAACAGACCCTCCTCATCTCTATATGAATATACCAATATTTCTTTTGAACGTGCCAGGACTACTGATGATGAGATCAGAGATGACAAATGGCCCAGATGCTAGCAAATGACAATAGAATGTTGATGTTGATGTTAAAATAATAAAATTTTAAGCTTTTTTTATTACCAATTGACAAATAATAACGTGATATATTCGTATAATTAATTTTTTTGCTCACGATTTCTTTATGGTTATGATCTTTTCTCCACTTTTTCAATAAGCGAAAGTAATTACCACTCAAGCGAATGGATTATTTTCATACCCTCACTTTGGTAACAAGATGAAGGAGCGGTGTTGAGTTCCACCACTCATCTCGAAAACTGGGGGGTGGAGCTAGTCTACAGCTGTCTACCAAAAATTTTAATTACCATTTTAAATTGATTGCAAACAAAAATATTAATATCGATTCATTTTCAACTGCCACTAATTGAAATTTTAAATGCGCCAGCACAAGCTTCAAGAAAAAATCTTGACTAAATATAAAATATTTTCGTTTCAACATTTACAAAAATTAAATTGAAAATATCTTAATTTTTTATCGTCACTCAACTACTTAGCGATAATTATGCTTACAGGAAAAGTGGGCCGACGGTTTTTATTTAAAATTCGGTATATTTCTGATAAATCCGCAAAAAATAAGCTTCATATAAATAAGATAAGCTTAACGCGGCCAATTTCTGAGGCAATTTCTTTCCATCCGATTTGAACTAATTGTATGTCGTAATTTATTCATTTATATGTATTAAGATCATTTCTTTGAATTGAATGACCTATAAATTTAATTTATAAACTTAACGATTTAATTCTGCAGTTACTATTCATATATTTTTTATACTTAACCATTTCAATACAAATATCATCAATAATCTTAAAATATTAAGACATAACTAAAAACAAATAAATAAATAAATACAAAATTAAGTTATTATTTCTTAATATGTAATAGTTTACATAGAAAAACAAAAAGTGACATTTAGGCAGTTCTAAATTTGTTTTATGCAGACATTTTTAATAGTATAAGTTAAAATGACAACGAAACGTATATTACACTAATAATAATTAGTTATATTTCGATTAATTTTAATTAAAAATTTTAATGTTCTTCAAAATTTATTTATAACCCTTTTCACACCTTCATTTCAATTTATGAAACATAAAATTATATTTACAAAAAAATAATAATACAATAGGTACAGCTTCACGCTGTATCCCACATGAAACACGGTAGACAGAGGGAGAATAGTGTTAATACACTCCGTTTCAAACTAGTACTCGACCAGAAAATTAACATAGAATGAGAAATGAAATAGAAATACTAATTATTTTCATTTCCTCGAGTGGGAATCAAATCCACATCCTGTCGCATTAACAGTCACACGCTGGCCTCGATCCCATAACTTCCTTGCATTTAAACGTATTTAAGATCTAAATTTCAAATTTATACAGTATTAAAATGTCAACATCTTAAACAAAAGTGACAGACGCTTTACTGTTGCTAGTGCCGTGCTATATTACGCAAGCTTAGGCACAAAATACACTGAATGGGCCGCCATCGACACTATAATAGAGGCAATTATATAAGAAAAAGCAAGCTATTAAACACAGGAGACCTAAATAAAGATTTATTACTACAATATACTGTTCGCCAACTTTGGTTAGTCTTGAGTAATTTATATATTTAATTATATTATTGTTGTTTTTAACGCCTTCCATATATTTGAATATTATCTTTACGAAAATGATTTAGGATTTAATTTATTTGTGTTAAATATTAAATTTTTAATACAAAACAATTGTTGATGAACTGAAAATAGTAATCATTTCAAAGAATATTAGTTTTAATCACGTGTTAACAAAATTGTGACTGCCCCCTCGGAAATGCGTAATGATGAGGAAAAGACAAGAAAGAAAAGAGAGAAACGCAATGCCTTAAAAATTCAGCGAAATGTAGGAAAATGTCTTAATAGGAACGGAGTGTTTTAACACTAAGTACCCAGCTTTCCTCTATCTACAATGTAAAAGAAAACAGAATAGAGTGCTTTTTCGAGACAGTGCGTGTTGAATAGAGCGAAGAAATGAAATTATGAAATAATTAATTCCCCCGATTAAGAATCAAATCCACAACCATCGTATTTACAGCCACAGACGACAAAACGACTTCATATTATTTAATCTTCATATTAGAAAAAAAAATAGTATAAAATACACCTTATATTCTAGCACGAAAAGGAGCGAATAATATTTTTCGTAACACCCATATTTATTGTTATGGGCCGTGAATCACGTTTAATACCAATTTCGTGGTTTCCACTGTTATACAGTTACCACATTGTTGCCTTCAAGTTAGACATGTTCTTACTTTTGCTTGTAATATGACAATTTGTAAGCTCAGATAATATTTAGTTCGTAGAACTTTTAGTAATGCTATAGCCGTATAATGTTATTGCCTAAATCTTGTTTTGATAGTAAGGTGTGAATTTTGAACTGTAAAGCAGGTATTTATTAATTGGTCACGATTTATAACCCCTAAGCCAAATATTATAATTATATTAGCTTATTGAAATTGTGTACAAAAATTTTAATGAGACAGGTTTTGATCTCTTATTTGTTGGAAAAATAATGTAAAACGAATACAATAAAAAATAAATAAATCTGCTTCACGCTGTATGTTATCGGGCAGTATGTACTTAGAAATAAATAAAGAATTTTTAATATCAGTCCTAAATTTAAAAATGAGATCCTTCAAAAATCTTAAAATCCTCATATAACGTCTCATTATTTAGAAAAAATGTAATACCTTATACTCATTTGTTTCTTGTTATAATTTTGACGTTGCCCTTTTAAAGTCGCTCAAAAAGGAAGCAATAAGCCCACATAGCATGGGTTGTTGGCCTGCCTCCTAACAGCCGGTTTTCGATACGATATTTTGATTGCGACGGCGAGGCGACGTGATTTATTAAAATTTCCCATACGCTAAGTCATTATGGATCATGAGGCAGCGCCACGGTTAAGGATTCGATTCCCAATCAGGGGATCGTATTATTCAATATTTTCACATCTATGCTCCGGTAACAAGACAAAGCGCGGCGTTCAGTTCCGCCACTCAACATGCTTTGTCTAGAAAAATTAAATGGAAAGTGGAGAACAGTTTTATTTTTCAAAACTAGGTTCCCTCTTCTTAATCAACTTTATGTGAGATTTAGTATGACGCTAAATCATTACACTGTACTGTGTTGCCAAAGTTCTTTGAAATCTCGTTGATATGATAATAGATTGTTAGAGTGTTTAATGACGGCTATTGTTCGATATAAAGAATGGTGGTTTGATCTTAGGTGCCAAATCTATGACAGTCTATTCTATACAGTATTATATCAGAGGCGGTGATGGCACAGTGTCTGACTGAAAATTCGTTGGTGGTGGTTTCGATTTTCTCAAGGGGAAATGATTATATAAATTAATTTAATTTCTCCACTCTAGTAAAAAAATGCAGCGTTGAGTTCCGTCACTAGATACGTGAAATTTCGAAAATTGGTCGGAATTTCAGGAGCGAAATGTCTTAAGATTTTTTCTCTGGTTACTTTCTGTCTGTCCTTTATTTAATTCATACTTTTTTTATAAAAGTTAACGAAATATTAAAGCTATAATAGTATTTCATGTCAATAACTAAATAAGCATAGCAATTTCGAATGAACCTCCGGTATTTTTTTTATTTTATCTTACATTCAGTTTAAATTTCGCCAGAGTATCAGTATCAATTGAAATTTATAAATGAAATAATCCACCTTATTTCAAAAACAAAAGCATTGCAGAAATTATTACTAAAAAAGCCAATTTACATAATCTATACATCACAAACTCCAATCTCAATCTATACAAATATGAATACAACTCGAAATTTTAATTGAACTATTTAAATTACTTTAACTAGGACGGTATCTGGCTGTTTTAGGTGTAGATTTCGATCGACTCCCACGTTAATAGACGGGCAGAGTTGTATTTTAAGGCCGGTGACACTCGACAAGTAACGAAACTAAACAGTGAATAAGAAACCTGCTATCGTGGACGTCGTTGCACTAACTATTCTATAGCTGATACAGTTTTATTAAATGGCGTACAGTATAAGTTTGTAATATATATTGAAGTAGGAAGTTTTCGTCTTTAAAGGGGCCTTTTAAGACGAAGAAAACGAAGAATTGTTTTACAATTGAATAACTGACTTGATTTTCTATTTCATTATATTAAAAAAAAACCTTAAAAAAATACTTTAGTATTTTTTTATTTTAATAAAGTGCTAAAATGTACATTTTTGATTCAATACTTTTTTAAGTTATAGAATTTTTGCTTCTATAAGAACGTTGAGCTTAATTATGGTCTTAAACGATACGATACCAGAGCGAAGAAATGGAAATATAAACATAAATAAATATTTCACTTCCTCGAGTGGGGATCGAACCCACAGTCGCGTTACACACCCTTGTGCCGCTGCGCCACGACGGCCTCTACTACTTGTATAGAGATATTTTTTAAATTCCCATAGAATACCTAAACACTAGATTATCTGAGAAAAACACTTCTAAAAGCTCCAATAACATAAAGCAGTTCTATCACGATCGAGCAAAATTTCATATTCATACTTCACATACTACACTTGACAGTGGGCGAAAGTCGTATTTACCTTTCGATTTATTTCTCATCTATTCTAAATGTATACAAAACAGCACACATAAATAATATCCGTCCCACTTTCTATATTAAATAAGTTAACCGCCGGAGTCGTCAATATCCACTACTTGACGTTGAGATCTTTGCAAATTTTATTATAAAATATTTGATATTATATTTATAATACTTTTGGTTAGTCTATACTTTGTTTGTGAATATTTTTTTCAACTCACATTGTATCCCGCACGCATACAAAGGGAACCTGGGAACCCACAACCCCGTTGCGTTTACAGTCACACACTTGACTCGCTCACCCCATGACTGTCAATACATTTTTCATTTAAATTTTATAATCGGAAATACCTATCTTAAAAATATGTAAGCGATAGACCCTCTATTTATATTTCTAGGTCCNAAAATCCGTCGGGTGGTTTAGAAGAAGAAGAGTTAGAAACAACAGACAGACACGAAAAGCGACTTTGTTTTATAAGATGTAGGATATTGAAGTAGGAAGTTTTCGTCTTTAACGGGGTCTTTTAAGACGAAGAAAACGAAGAGTTGTTTTCCAATTGAATAACTGACTTGATTTTCTATTTCATTATATTTAAGATATTTTTTTATTTTAATTTGCTAAAATGCTAAAATGTACATTTTTGATTCGTTACTTTTTTAAGTTATCGATTTTTTTGCTTCTATAAGAACGTAGAGCTTAATTATAGTCTTAAATAACATACAGAACAAGAGCAGAACTCAACGCCGCGCTTTGCCACGATACCAGATCGAAAAAATGGAAATATAAACATAAATAAATATTTCACTTCTTTGAGTGGGAATCGAACTCACAATCGTCGCTTTACACACCCTTGTGCCGTTGCGCCACGACGGCCTTTATTACTTATATAGAAATATTTTTTTAAATTCCCATAGAATACCTAAACACTAGATTATCTTAAAATCACTTCTAAAAGCTCCAATAACATAAAGCAGTTCTATCACGATCGGGCAAAATTTCATATTCATACTTCACATACTACACTTGACAGTGGGCGAAAGTCGTATTTACCTTTCGATTTATTTCTCATCTATTCTAAATGTATACAAAACAGCACACATAAATAATATCCGTCCCACTTTCTATATTAAATAAGTTAACCGCCGGAGTCGTCAATATCCACTACTTGACGTTCAGATCTTTGCAAATTTTATTATAAAATATTTGATATTATATTTATAATACTTTTGGTTAGTCTATACTTTGTTTGTGAATATTTTTTTCAACTCACATTGTATCCCGCACGCATACAAAGGGAACCTGGGAACCCACAACCCCGTTGCGTTTACAGTCACACACTTGACTCGCTCACCCCATGACTGTCAATACATTTTTCATTTAAATTTTATAATCGGAAATACCTATCTTAAAAATATGTAAGCGATAGACCCTCTATTTATATTTCTAGGTCCTGTGCTCCCATAATCATCTGACCTGGATAATCCGGCCTAAGCAGTCAGCCTTTTCCATGGCCTGAATTAATATTTTTCTGTATTACGATGAAATTACGTATATATTATACGTAGAACTGAAAATCTCAATGAAGTAAAATAATAACCACTCAAACTAAAACGGTATTCTCCACTTATCTAAAGATCTATATATAATGATAATAACAGCCAGTCATAAATCATTAGCTCTCACGAAGTGGGCAAATGAAATGGTTTCAATGATATATTATGTGGACCAATTGTGGGTACAATTGGCTGTAATCAATATGGTGTGGTTCGCTCTACTGCTGTCACGCAAAAAAATTGTTACTGTTGTCAATATTAATAAATAAATTATATATTTGTTTATAAGCACAGCACACAGCTTTACAGCTGTACGCTGCCTCGCATATAGCAAGGTCCCAACTTCCGAAACATTAATTTATTAGATAAATATAATTTTCCCTGCAATTTTTAATCACATTGCATTCATTAAGACAGTCCTGTATTTTTTAAACCTCTTTTATAATAATGCTAGAGAGTTACTTGAGTCCTAGTATTTTCAATATAGAAAAAACTATATAGCAAGATTTCAAGTCAATCATCGCCATGACATTTATTTCTTCACTTAATAACAGACACTTAATAATAGGTTTCATAAAAGACTTTTTGTTTTAAATAAAATTGAAATCTTTGATGTGTAAGAGATATTTTTATACAATAAATCTTCTGGAGCCAAAGTGGTGATTAAAATAAATTGTTTCGTCATTAAAATTATAGTTTTAGGCTACTGAATCGAACAATAATAAAAAATAATATACAATTATATGTATGTATATATATGTAATTAACTAAACAAAGTGGGCAGGTCCTATACACATTTCGCTAGCAGGTAGCATGTTATTATTTTTTTATTGATTTTTATAAGGAAAATGATTTACTGATACCATCGTGGTGTAGTTGGGAGACGTTTAAAGGCATAGTCCAAATATTTTTTGTAATAAAAAATTAGGCCTGAAAAATAAGCTACGCCTATATATTTTTAAAACGCACAAATTAATATGTATATTCAAAGTATTATGTATCATAATAAATATGTTTTTTTCTTGTTCACAGGTAAATATACCTAAATTACCTAACCCGGAAACGGCACACAAAATGAAAACATCATAAAAAAAGTGATATTACACTAAGTTCCTCTACCACTAAGCTTCTTATAAGCCTAATCAACTAAAATCTTCTATTGAGAAAATTGCTGAACATCTCATTCACTAGCTCTACCAACTCTACCAACATGTAAGAAAAAACATATTTTTTCCCAGCATCCAGTCTGGACCAGAGTGAGATTGAACCCATTGTCTCATAAGAAAAACTTGACAGCTCAGCAAGTGCACAGTGGTTTCTATCAATTACTTTCTTGTTTATCCTCCGCTTATAAGGCAACAAGTCATTCTAGCATTGTATAGTGTATGGACTTCCGCTAGAAAACAGAGCTAATGAGACCGACGTTTAAACACTAACACTGTACGTTTTCTTACTTTCACGACTATTATTGAGGTATTATTGTGGAGCAGTTGAGTATCGCGATGTTCATAGGTTCAAATCCTAAGCGAGGAAATTTGTATTTTAATAGGTATAGGTTTTATAAAGATTTTCAAATTAAGTTATTACAAATACTTTGAAGTTATATAAATATGTCATTAGTATCAATTGGAGAATAAAAAAACAATATTTTTTTTACAATTATAACAACAATTATAAAGGAAATCCTAAGTAATAAATAACTTTGTAACATTAGGCAAACTTAACCTAAATAGAATTAAAGAATGTTTAATGGCATGTGACAATGTTATAACTTTATCGTTTCCATTTTAGTTACAACCATGGTTCTAACATTTGAAGTAACCTTACTTCCCGTATAACCAATTGTGTTTTAATCATACTTAATTAACGCTTTGCAAAGGTCCTATTTAAATTATTTGCTTGATTATGTATCCACACTTTAAATAGTGATTTGTAATTATATTAATTACTACATTCATTGATTTCCATGAAATACCAGTAACCTGTTTATAACATGGACAGGTGATTGAAGAAATATGTAATTTTCAAGGGTAATATATAATATACAAATGTTTATATATCTACATTATAAATCTATTAAATTTTATTGTAAAACAAAAAATATATCGAAAAGTAATAATCATTTTGAAAATTTCGAGAAATCCTCTCTTGTTGCTCCCGTACTTCTTCTTATATACCAAATTTCAACATTCTAAATTCAGTATTTTCGTTTGTTACTTCACCTTAGTAACAAAAGAGTTTCATATATATAGATAAAAAGCAAAAAAATACTAGAAACTAGTATCCACACAGTATACACAAAGAAAATATTTTCCATAGCAAAATGTCAACATAATAAACTTTTATGATCAACAACTCCATCAAATAACGGTGTAACTGGACATCAAACGTGTTAACACTGTCTCGTCGGACTGGTCCGGCCACTCGTGTGTTGTGACGTCTTTTATATGTACGTACTAAACTATCATGATATTGCTGTCAAATATATTAATGGAATTTATTCTTCTAAAAGTTTTCCTTAGAAAATTTTGCGTGTGTATAGAAGCTAAATGTCGAATATGTAGGAATCTTAGGAAAAAAAAATAGAATTTTGAAATTAATTTTACTGAAGGAGAAGAAAACTTTAAGTGTGTAGAGGAGCCGAATTTAAGATATGCAGGAAATAAAAACATTATGATTTTAATATTTTTTATCGAACTTTGCAATTACCTCTTGAGGTCAAGTCCAGAAGACGAAGGTCTTAATTAGTATTCGACACATATTTTTATTAATAAAATAAGCTCTATTATAAAATTTCCTCTCGATCTCGACTTCTAGTTCTCTCTGACTACCCAGGTAAGGATAAAGCGTAAAGCCCAATAAGCACGCAAATAACTTCATAAATTTTATGGCAAAGAATAAAAGTCAAAATATTTGGAGTAATATTTTTCCATTATAAATTTCTTCATAATTTTTCTCGTTATATTAAGTACAGTACAAATTTTGTAAATAAGTATACTACACTTGTTCTTAATCCTACATATACAGTAATTTCACTTACTTTACTTAAAACTGGAACACATTAACGGCTGTGCAATAGAAATGACTCAGTCGGTTGAGCTGACCTTTTAGCTTATAAAAAAAGATTATTACTGCTTTAACGACGTCATGAATCAGCTAATACATCATACCCCATAGCTGTGGGTACAAAATTCAAATCCTACTTAGGAAAATAAAAATTTGACTATCATAATTACTTTGGGAACACAAAACACCGATCTCTTCCAAGTGATTTTAAAACATAGGACGAAAAGGAGATGTAAAAGGCTGGTGGTGTGTACTATAAATATAAGTAATACGTAATAGTGTAACATTATAATATATAATTTCTCCTCAAATACTATGATGATATTTCTTGGGAAAATAATTCAAAGATCAGCAAAAATAAAAAAAACTAACTTTTCTTTTAACTTCACTTCACACTTCACTTGTATCCTTCACTTGTCAGGATATTTAGAGGGAGACTAGTATTAAGACACTAAGCTTCCCATATTTCGAGACATTGCGGGTTTAGTGGCAGGACTCAATGTCACATTTTGTCTTTTTAATTTTAGTTAGAGCAATTAAATAAAAAAATAACTAAGGTCCCTTTAAATAAAGTTTCTGCATATTTAGCAAAACCTTCATGTTTTATCTTTCTTTACGATAAAATGAAAGAAACATCGCTTATAACTAAATAAAAAATCCAAATAAACCAGAATATCAATCCACGTGACAGTTTACTGATACATTGAAGTCATTGCCTGTCACCACGTCAGTAACTGACGCGCGAGCTGTCGCCACGAGCACGACGTAGCTGAGGGCCAGTGGGCGACAATCTCTAAACAGCGATAGGTGATGAGTAGTTGAATGTATGCTTGATGAGCTTGTTTTACTTATTTGTTTAGTGTTTATTAGCTTAAATATATATTTATTTTCTACACATAGCATGGTGGGAGGGAACCTGGGACTCTAGTGCTAAGTAAGACATCGTCTCAAGTACTCACACAGTTCTATGTTTTTTGTCAGTTGAAAAATAATATTTTAAGCTTCTCGTTCAGGATACATCTGCATATTGCAAGGTTCGCACAGGAAAATTTGAACTAGTGTAAGGAAATTGGCGGAGAACAACGCACAGCTTAGCTTTCCAGATATTACATGTTGAGTGGCGGAAACCAACGCCGTGCTTGATCTTGTTACCAATTAAAGTGAATATGAATTAAATACATTGATCCTTTGTAAATCCTTAGAAAAAGCGTTTTAGGATTTATTTTAATTAATTACTTACTAGCTTGTCTATATTAAATCTGTAACTGATAAACAATGAAATTGTTTTAACAATTCAAAATTATATGTAGACAGCATCCAAGCTAATAATTTTAAGATTACAATCAGCTATAATCACAATATTCCCCAGAAAATCAAATCTATAGTAGAAACTAGTAGTAAGCAGAAGATGAAGAAAGTCGAACGCGTGCAACACCACGATAGTATCACCTCTGTGTCTCATCACGAGTGTATATTTCGTAAGAACTCGTGCGAGCGGTCGTATTGTCGTCACGATTGTAACGCTGATACCATCTCGGAGGTAACGGCATAACAAAACAATTGTAGAAATAGTCGAGATACAGCGAAAAGTGCTTGGAGATTTATAATTTCTTCTATAATCAGGAAGGCCGTTGCACACACAAGCACAGTTTCTGTAAGAGCAATGGTTCTATTCCAATTCGAAAAAATTATTTAATTTTATATTCTCGCTCTGATAACAAGATACAGGTTAAAGATATATTACTTGTGTTATTTGACATCAAAATTTACCGAACTTAATAGGAGATTTCATCTTATACTAGTCCAAGCAACCGTAATAGTCAGAAATATATTTCCTATAATAAAAATAAAAAAATCAGATCTCTGGCTCTGAGCCAATTTTCGGGGCATTGCGGCCTAGTGGCTGAACTCAACGTCGCTCCTTTCCTTGTTACCAGAATAAAAAAATAAAAATATCACCTGAATGGGAATCGAACACGTGAAACTTCGTTACAGGCAAACACTGTGCCGCGACGGCCTAGATAAATAATTTTAATAATAATAACCTAGCATCAACCTTTAATTATTATAGCACGTTTATACGGAAGTCGAGCATAATAAAAGCTTAGCTTTGTCAGATAAACGGCGACGCCTACATTTCTGAATAAGTTAGTACTTACGGTACGGAATATAAAATATGTAGGGCAACAACAACAGAAGTTACTTTGGAGTGTCTGTTTCGCAAGACAGGTTCACTTTTTGAATTAAAAATCTTCATAATATATATTTTTTAAATATAATTTTGCCTCAAGTTAAGTCATAATATTTATTAAGAAGAGAAAATTAAGTTTTTCGTGAACTTACCTATATATTTAAAATTGCTTTGTAATACAGATGTTCCTCATACAACAACAACTGTTGAGTTTCTTGCCGGCTCTTCTCAGCAGAACTGCCTTCCGAACCGGTGGTAGCTTTTTGTTCATATGTTCATTCGACGATTCAAAAGTGCTTGTAATAATTTCCTATTTGAATAAAGAATATTTTGAATTTGAATTTGAATTTGAACATACTGCACGGGATTACTTATAGTTTGTAGAGTAGAAGCACATTATTAGAAATATCAAAACAAAAATTTTCATTGAAAAATATATAAATCTTTTTTGTCATTGTTAAAATTATATCAAATTTCGGCGGAAAATGATAACGGTCTCAGCACTAGGTTCCCTCTAACCTGCTGTGTGCGGGATAAAGCGTGAAGCTGTTACAACTGTATATTGAAGACAATAAGATGCTTATGCTTCAACTCATGTTAGAAAATGTATTCAT
>JAKRZM010000959.1:34745-94015 GCA_036379175.1 Heliconius cydno galanthus
AAGATTACAATCAGCTATAATCACAATATTCCCCAGAAAATCAAATCTATAGTAGAAACTAGTAGTAAGCAGAAGATGAAGAAAGTCGAACGCGTGCAACACCACGATAGTATCACCTCTGTGTCTCATCACGAGTGTATATTTCGTAAGAACTCGTGCGAGCGGTCGTATTGTCGTCACGATTGTAACGCTGATACCATCTCGGAGGTAACGGAATAACAAAACAATTGTAGAAATAGTGGAGATACAGCGAAAAGTGCTTGGAGATTTATAATTTCTTCTATAATCAGGAAGGCCGTTGCACACACAGGCACAGTTTCTGTAAGAGCAATGGTTCTATTCTCATTCGAGAAAATTATTTAATTTTATATTCTCGCTCTGATAACAAGATACAGGGTAAAGAGATATTACTTGTTAAGTTGTGTTATTTGACATCGCAATTTACCAAACTTAATAGGAACTTAAAGGAGATTTCATCTTAAACTAGTCCATGCAACCATAATAGACAAAAATATATTGCCTATAAAAATAAAAAAAATCAGGCTATAAGAACCGTTCTTAAATAATTATATTATAGACATTTCTCTGAGCCATTTTTCGGGACATTGCGTGCTAGTGGCTGAACTCAACGCCGCTCCTTGTCTTGTTACCAGAATAAAAAAATAAAAATACCACCTGAATGGGAATCGAACATGTGAAACTTCGTTACAGGCAAACACTGTGCCGGGACGGCCTAGATAAATAATAGTAATAATAATAACCTAGCATCAACCTTTAATTATTATAGCACGTTTATACGGAAGTCGAGCATAATAAAAGCTTAGCTTTGTCAGATAAACGGCGACGCCTACATTTCTGAATAAGTTAGTTCTTACGGTGTGGAATATAAAATATGTAGGGCAACAACGACAGAAGTCACTTTGGAGTGTCTGTTTCGCAAGACAGGTTCACTTTTTGAATTAAAAATCTTCATAATATATATTTTTTAAATATAATTTGGCCTCAAGTTAAGTTATGATTTTCTTATATTTCGAAGAAAAAATTACGTTTTTAGAGAACTTACCTATATATTTAAAATTGCTTTGTAATACAGATCTTCTTCATACATACAGCACAGGATTCCTAATAGTTTGTAAAGTAGAAGCACATTGCTAGAAATCTCAAAACATAAAAATTTTCATTGAAAAAATATATAAATCTTTTTTGTCATTGTTAAAATTATATCAAATTTCGGCGGAAAATGATAACGGTCTCAGCACTAGGTTCCCTCTAACCTTCTGTGTGCGGGATAAAGCGTGAAGCTGTTACAACTGTATATTGAAGACAATAAGATGCTTATGCTTCAATTCATGTTAGAAAATGTATTCATATTGTTATTTACTATCTATACTTTGCATGGCCCATGGCCTATTTGGATTCAAATACAGATTGTGTATATCATGAGCTTACTGAACGCACGTAGAAGTCGATAGTAGCTTTGAACAAAGGGCAAATAAAACTTTATAGCGCCGACGATCATCTAAGTTGTTAATCTGTTTCTCTGATAAGTTTTATCAGAATTATATTGTTTCCTGGTTGGTAAAGGAAGAGATTTTAGTGTCGTGTCACTCCTTTTTTCATTTATTATTACAGTTAATTGACGTCATATCAACTAATAAAAATATAGAGACAGTTAATCGTGAAATTTAATTTATTTTAACTGTGTATACAATAAAAATTATTAAAAAAATATTTTTTGTACGTTATACACTGATAATAGTTTTATAAATGACTCTCATTTAACTGGCAAAAGCTGACAATAGCTCACCAATCAAAACTTTCTACAGTCCAGTCCATAATATAAGGTTGAAAGTAATTTTAAGGCTATTTTCACACGCATTTCTACTTATTCGAGCCAGATGTGCTATAAAACGTGGTCACGATCACCGCGATCGCTCTACAAGCTGAGTTACGATAAATGCGTCAAGTGTGAAATACAGTGTAGCTAGGGTTGTCGTTATGGTGTTTTCCTTTTAGTTTATGTTGCACATAAGAGGCTAGGCAGAGGGAACATAGGAATATAGTGTTAAGACACTCCGTTCCCATGAAGACACATCAGTTCTCCACTTTCCGGCCAATTTTGGAGGTATTACGTGTTGATTGGCGAAACTCGTTACCAGAAGAAGAAAATGAAATATTAAATGTTTTATTTCCTCGTTTACAGACTGTCCTCTTCAAAAGACCATAATTTCAAATATATGTACATACAGAAATTGTTACTTATGTCAGATTTTTATTGTATCAACCCTACAAATGTAAGCAGTATTCACCCATATTTATGTAGTACGCTGCTCATAAACTGCCTGCATCTGATTGGAAAGGATAATTGGTAGTGGAATTGCAGGTGTCCGTAATATACTACATCCCGGAGCCCGCACACGATTTTGTCAACATTGCAACTAAAACAAGGAGAATTGCATTTTAACAGCTAAAACACACTTTTTGTGCAGTATGGAACTTTCTGATTGTGCGCACAGTGGTTATTGGGAGAATATTCCCTTTTTTTCACACTGTATCGCGCATATAGCAGGATAGGCAAAAGTGTTAATAATCCTGACGCATCACCGACATTGCGTGTTCAGTGGTGGAACTCAACGTTGCGCACTCTTTGTCACCAGAACGAGGTAATAAACATAAATCATTCTCCAAAGTCGCCATGACGCGTGACCTCCGATTTATTCAAACAAAAAATTTGGACCATATGTCAAATCATGCCAAAAAGAAATATATAATATACAATTTGACACTATACATTATGTATATAACAACCTACCAATATTCAACTTTCTCCAAAAAAATCTGAACTTAATACCTTTCAAATCTTTCACCGTTATTCGATAGCAGATGTCACTTTATACTTCGTGCTATATTTCAATGTTATCACATTCTTATCACATGTCATATTAAGAACAGAGTGACGATTAAATCCGATTAATAATATCGACAGAAGCTGTTATTTTATCATAAGTATTTGTTTTAAAGATTAAAATTATTTATTTAATATATCGTGAAAGTCCTTTCAAAGCTATTAGCTACTGTAGAGACAGGTTTGACACGTTAAGTTTAAAGGAAGTTATTATAATTATTAAGATTATAACTTAATATTTCTTTCTGTATATTATCTTAAAATAGTAGTGATAAATTTAAAGATGATGAAATAAATTATCATCTTTTAGAATAAGTGCTTGGAAAACGTGGTTACCAAAAGATAAGCAGAGACGGCACCTCATACAGTCCTGCAGAATATGTATTAGCTCTTTCGTAGTTTTTAAACAGTATCGAAGATTCTTCTATATTTTTAATGATACACTGTATACGTCGGTGATTGTAAAAACGACATCGTGTACGTGCAAACAAAACCTTCCAACCCAACCAAATACAATACGACGGCTATGGCCAAGTTATGACTATTATAAATTCACGTTTTATTCGTTTGGTTTACATTTAAAAACTATTTTTTTTATAAATACGATTTTAACTATCTATTACAATAAATTTATTTCAAAATACCATTCTATTATATTTATTTTTTCTTCTTTTTGTAGTAATTCCTATTATTTATAATAAACTAGCGGACGCGCGCAGCTTCGCTTGCGTAATTAGGGGTGAATTCTAATAAACCACGAAACATGTGTTCAATGAAATATTTTTAAGTCTAAATTTCAAATTTTATAAAAATCGGTGGCGATTTAAAGATTTTTCCATACAAACTTTCAACCCCTTATTTGCACCCTTAGGGGGTGAATTCTAGAAAACCATGAAACATATGTTCAATTAAATATTTTTAAGAGTCTAAATATCAAATTTTATAAAAATCGGTGGCGATTTAAGAATTTTCCCATACAAACTTTCAACCCCTTATTTGCACCCTTAGGGGGTGAATTCTAGAAAACCATGAAACATATGTTCAATTAAATATTTTTAAGAGTCTAAATATCAAATTTTATAAAAATCGGTGGCGATTTAAGAATTTTCCCATACAAACTTTCAACCCCTTATTTGCACCCTTAGGGGGTGAATTCTAGAAAACCATGAAACATGTGTTTAATTATATACGTTTAAGAGTCTGAATTTCAAATTTTATAAAAATTGGTGACGATTTAAAAAAAACCTATACAAACTTTCAACCCCTTATTTGCACCCTTAGGGGGAGAATTCTAGAAAACGATGAAACACGTGTTCAATTAAATACTTTTAAAAATCTAAATTTCAAATTTTATAAAAATCGGTGCCGATTTAAATTTTTTTCCATACAAACTTTGAACCCCTATTTCACCCCTTTAGGGTTAAAATTTTTCAAAATCCCTTCTTAGTGGATGTCCAGATTACGAAAGTAAACTTTTGTCCAAATTTAACGTTTCTACCATCAGCGGTTACGGCTGTGCGTGCGTCTTACCTCAGTCAGTGAGGACAAGTCCTTTTATATATATAGATTATGCAAGACCAACGAACACTGAAGCCATATTCCCATATAGACACTCCCAAGTAATATTAGTCACCGGTTATCCAAGATCTGAAATTTGATATCAAAAACAAAAGATCAAACACGGTTTACGGCGTTTAATTTAGCATTTCCACAAATACCAACTCAGGTCATAGGTCATTTAGTGCAATTGACATTGAATGTAACTTGTCTAAGGTATATTTTATTATAAAGAAATTTGAGGCTAGTCATAGCGTGCGACTCTAAGCGCACCAGGCTGTGGGTTCGATTCCATTGGAGGAAGTGAAACATTGAATATTTTCGACTAACGAGGCAAGGCGCAGTCCAAATATTTGCCAAGTTTTTTATTCAAAGTTTTATTAAACTTTAATAATCAGTTTAAACAAAATTATTTACATTGCAAATTGCGACCAGTAATATTCATATAATATAATTTAAAAAGTAATATTAATTTAACACGAATTACAAATAAGTTTTTCATACATCTTCTTCTGCCCTAGGTACCAGATAGGCGAAGCTTCGTATTTGTGAGTGAACTACATGTCATAACTAACTGACATAACTGACTAACTAATTTAGTTAGGTGAATTGGTGTCCGCTATAAAACCCTCGATCTAACTCAATAATTAATTATTGTATACAATATATACCATGCTAAAGCTTTTTAACAATTCTTTTAAACGTTAATTCCATTAAGAAAAGCTTATTTTAGATATCATAAATATAGATAGCTTATTATTTTGTATACATAAAGGCATATGGAAGCGATTACGGCATGTTGGGTGATAGTCCCCAAACTATAGATATACCGATGCTCATAGCAATGGTTTTTTTATTATTTTTACTCGAAATTAAAAAAAAATAAACTTTTACAAATAATAAGTAAAAATTTAGTATAAACCAATGTTTTAATAAGCGAAGTGCCTTAAATTAAATGTAATAGATATAACACAGGATTAGGTTATTTCCTCCTACATTAAAATATATATTACATATTCATATGTAGGATATAACTAACTACAGCACTTTTACGAGGCTTAATTGGAGTAAATTTACATTTGTTAAATGAGTCATTGCCAAAATACGCTTAGAAGTTGCTGATAAAAAACTAAATGTGAAAAAAAATGCTATATGCAATTAAAGAGCGATTTGTACTTGTCTTATTAATGATAGTTTTCTTTTTTGGCAATGGAATGTGGCACTTATAAGAATTGTATCATCATGAAATTCGCAGCCGCCGCAGTATTACGCCGCCACCGAGCTGGACTGATAATGGACCTAGATCTTGAATGGTGGAACTCTTCAAAGTATACTAACAAACCACACGAGTTTACTCTCATATAACTCATAGCCTTGAGTACATTCCATAGCACTTACAGCACTTGATGTTGAAAAGCGTTTTTTTTATGTTTTTTTTAAACTATATAATTATTAATAACAAGGCCATTAATAATTATATAGTTAAAATATAAACAGGTGAAAATCGTACAAAATAAGCAATGTTAGCCTCATATAGATATAATAATATGATTTATATGTACACATACATTTTTATACGTTGGATACCTTATCCATAGTACGCACTTGATAAATGAACTTGCGTATAATAATAAATTCTCAATATTTTACGCATCATTATGTAGATATGTTATATATTATGTCAGCCTTGAAGTAAATTGCTAAAATTGACCTGTCTGACGTAATATTGAGAAGGTCACAGGTTCGATACGCATAACTTGTATTGTCATAAGTATGGTAATTTTGTTGTATAGTGAAAGTGAATATTGATTTTTTTTGTAAAACATGAAGAAAATGAAGTTTATAGCGATACTTTATATTAAAATTATAATAGCCTCACGCTGTGTTCCACATACACTACTCGTAGGTATAGGGAACCTAGAGTTAAGACACTACAATCTACAAATTTTTTAGACATTACGCCTTAATTGACGGATCTAAATGCCGCAGTTTGTCTTATTACTAGAGCGAGATAAATAAAAATAATTAATTCATCCAAATGGGAGTCGAAACCACAACCGCTTACAGGAAGGCACATATGCCTAAGTAAATTCTACGTTTGCAAGTTTACTAAAGTACTTAACCATGATGTTGAATGTCCCCGTAGTTTTCTCAATATACCTGAAAAGAGATAGAGAATGCAAAAATTATTCACAAATTTTTTGTCTGTTCCCCAGAGATAAAAATATAATAATTTAAGATCGAATAAATTAAATATTTAATAGTTCATAAGTTTCAACTTTTTATACAGATAATCATTAATATCTTATTATTTGCATAAACGTATAAAAAAAGTCAATAATATTTGCTTATTTACATTTTAAATTTACTTAAAACACAATAAAATGTTTACGATCCACTTCCGCCCACTAAAGTGATAAAAATCAATGAAACGTAAAATAATGTGAGAATATGAAAACAATGAATCAATCGGCACATCAAAGATGCACTGATCTTATTACCTTGAAAGTGGAATGAGTCAGCGTCTGCAAACTCAGACTAATTAATATATTTATGTACTATTTAATTCCTGCGGGTTACATTTTTGCTCTTTTTCTGGCGTTTAATGATAGAAAGAGAGATCGCCTTCCTGGGGCATGAACTGCTATTTGTTTTAAGTATGAAACGTGTGTTGAATTAACAAAACATTTTTTTCTTATAATTCGCAATTTGGTTTTTCATAGTATAGAATATTAATAGTAGTTATCTTCATATACTGCCGTAGATATATGGGGCGCCGTGGAGTCTGGCTATAAATGCGACGTTTGTTGGTTTGATTCCCACTGAAGGAAGGAGGAATGAATCATTTTCATTTCCTTGCTCTGGCGGCTCTGTCGGCGTTAGGTTCCTCTATTCGAACATGCTATCTCGAAAATTGGACGATGCTTCAGGAACTGATAAGCATTACGTTTGGAACACTAGGTTCCCAGGTTCCCTCTACCTACACTGCCATATAGCGTGAAGCTAAAAGACGCAAAAAAATAAAATTGCATCGTTAGATACTGTTATTACTGAATTAGCGCTGACCCCGTCCGACAAATTTGAACCATCACTAAGAGAACTATTATATTAGTATAAGCAATTGTAAAAAAATAAGACCTACTTTTCAAATATTCTTAGAAACTTTTCAACTATAATGAAACATAATGATAGTTCGGTAAAAAATATTTGATGAAGCTCTTTCTTTGAAGTTTCTTTGTCATTACGGTTATTATCAATTTTTGGTTCTTTATGGTATATTTGTGAAACAGATTAAGTTTAATAAATCTAAAGTAGCCATTTTTTTTTAACTTCTCGCTGTATTCCGCATATAGCAGGGAAGGTAAAGGAAGTCTAGTGTTAAGACACTCCGTTTTCCACTTTTCCAATTATCGAGACATTGCATGATTTAGTGGCGGAACTCAACGCCCCGCTTTGTGTTCTTACCGAGCGAGGATAATCGAGTGGGAATCGAACTCATAACCTGTTGTCTTTACAGCCGCACGGTTGTGCCCCTGCACTACGGCTGGCTTCAAAAGACTTTACACAAGAGAAGATTCAACAATATTTTTTATTTGTAATGTAAATCTTTTATTTGCTTTAAACCGTACAATTTATAATATCAGATTGAAAAAAACATTTATTAATATAAACAGAAAGGTCAGAAAAGGAAAGCTTGCCGCGGGCGTTTATACAAGATGTCGTGATGCAAAATTTCGTATACAAGGAATCGATTACTTAAGAAACCAATAAATCAATTCGACGAACATTGAAATTATGTCTTACTCATATCATATTTTACGCATTTTAAAATGAATGTGAAGGAATTAGATCTGCTGGAAATCACTTACCACGGCGTTCTGTTCCGTCACTCTGTAATATCTAGAATTTGGCCTTCAATTCGAGAACTGCTAGGTGGATGAATATAGGAGGGAGGAACTAGATTATCTCTTACGAGCCGGCTATGTGCGGGATAAGAACTAAACATAAAGCTGACAGTTTATATATGTGATATTTTTCCCGCACATTGCTGGTTGAAGGGACCCTGGGAACCTCGTGTATATCTAGTGTATTTAAAAAACCGATCAAGGCAGAGAAATTGATCCATGTAGCTATCATATGAAGACAGACACGCTGCAATTATATCAATACATTTTTTACTAGTGTGTTGTCTTGAATAAAAAATCCTACCTAGTTTCTTGCGCTGGTTCTTCTCAGGTCTGAGGCAGTAATTAGTGAGCTGGTCGTAAATTATCTGACATAAAAATGTAGCATATAATTTTCTATTTTGTATAAAATTATTTGACTTTTTGCTCTACAATTTTTTAGGCTATACCTTACTACAATAAAAATATTGTTTTATTAGTATTTAACTTATGAGCTTAAAAAGCTATTAACAAGTTACGAACATAAATAACACGAAGAGCTTAACGAATGTCATCAATCTTAGTGCACTGTCACTGTCATTTGTCTCTAGTTAAATTTATTACAAAACAGCAAAATCATCTAATTGATTTATTTATAAACGCAGTGATTTTATCAATTAATTAATATTTTGTTTGTTAATTTAATGTCTTTTCAATGGAATTAATTGAAGCTTCACGCTATATCGCAATCATAGCAGGATAGGCAGAGGGAACCTGGGTACCTAGTAAAAGAACTTTCATTTCCAATAAGACACTTCAACGAAATGTTGATATCTATTTCAAATTTCTATTCTTCTTAGTTCATTAGGCAAAACACGGCGCTAAGTTCCGCCACTCAGCACGCAATTTCACCAATAGACACGAAATTTGAGAACAGAGTGACTTATCCAAGTCTTCTCTCTGTCAAGATTCGTAGAGATGAAAAAAAAAGTTTTAATTACTACGCGCGAAGACGCATGAGTAACTGATCGTTTAAAGTAATTTATTATAACCAGCTTCTTTT
Organism: Heliconius cydno galanthus; assembly: GCA_036379175.1. Taxonomy (NCBI): domain Eukaryota; kingdom Metazoa; phylum Arthropoda; class Insecta; order Lepidoptera; family Nymphalidae; genus Heliconius; species Heliconius cydno. The sequence goes on from JAKRZM010000959.1 coordinate 44,155, forward strand.
TGCTTTCCTCTGAGACCAATAAATCAGATTTAATTAAAATTCATCTTACACGAGTACAGGCACGCAGGTTCTAGAAATAAATTACAAATGTTTTTAGTTATAATTAACTTGCCCAACCTCAACTCACCTACATTTAATTCAACGTGTTCATTTGTATGTAACTCCTTGTACTACATTCTCGACTTAAATGATTTGTACAATAATTATACGCAAGGCAACGACAAGGATAATTATTGGAATATATTTCTTTAAGAACAATCACATTCTACAACTATAAAGTTATTTATTTACTGATATCTTTTTCTAGTGACAATTTTTTTAATCGACATCTTTGTTACAGATTTGGCAGCGCTGAGGCAGCTTTTAGAAAACGAGACAGGCGGAACTACTTGTCCAAGTTGTAACATGCCCTTTGACAAGGGCAAAAAGAGAAAGCTAATCGACACATGCGGACATGAACGGTGCTATTCCTGCATGTTTAGGAACGAAGCGTGCCCTATTTGTGCCAGGAAAAGCCAAGGAAGACGACCAACTATGGAACGGTATACCCCATCTCCTCAACGTCAAGATGCAGAGTGGCAATCTCCGTCTCGACTCCCAAAACCTCCAAAGCAAGCCAGTCTTGCTCAAAGTTGCCCCACACCACCGCACACGAGGCGAAGATTCTTTAGCCCAAAGTCTTTAAGAAGTCCGTTTGGACAGCGCAGTCGTCATTCACATGAAAATCACGTACCCCTGTCAGGTAAGTGTTATCATACCATCTTTAATTTGCATACCTGTAGGACCGCGGCGTCCACTTCGGTTGCGTAACCCGCAGCGCACTTTACACGCAAATACTTCAATTTTCATTCACTAAACACTCTCCAGACTTCGAGGATAGCTGTAGTGACAATCGATGCCCACGCGACGCCGCCGGATGTACGTAGGTACAAAGGACCGGTTGTTGAACGCATTTATTAGTTCGCAGACTTTTGCAATGCGCCCGCGCAGACTGCAGGCCGGCGTTCCTTATCTAGTTATCTGGTATATTCGATTTCCATTAATTACATCATTCCTGTCCCTTCGAAATATAAAGCGGCTATCACAGCTGTATTACCTAATAAATTATAGCTGCACTGTGTTACGACACGTGACCGCTACTGGTTAATGTACAAATCAATTCGATAATAGACGTCGTTCTTTATGATCCGACAGCCGGTTTCCGTCATTGTCATTGATATAAATGGACGTGGAATGATAAATCCGCTAGATTTGTAGATTTAGGTGTTATTTTGATATATTTTAACAGGATTGCCGGAGGAGGGTCCCAGGAGTGCGGCGTGGCCCAGTCTCGTGTTCAATAAAATAAGATCGCTGTGGTCCGCTCATTCCTCCGTACCGCACGGACTCAACCTAGCAGGCACGGCAGCTGTTATTTTTGAAGGAATGTTGATCGAATACTTCCTGCTTTATTTTCCTTCGAAATATATAATATAAATATTTCACACGTTAAAGAAATAATAAAAATATAAAGCTCTATGGCTATATCCTCTACATATATAGCAATAAATGAATAAGATATACAGAATCAGACATTAGACGTTTCAAGGTTCTAAATCTGGTCTAAACAAATACCTCAGTCGGTATTCGATCCACATTCCTCCGCTCGATCGGGCACGGCCGCTCAATTTTTGCACATCTTTTTGCCTGTTTGCATTGCGTCGTTCATTTGATGCACAGCTTCTTTTATCCGAACCAGTTTTGTTTGGTTTTTTGTGAGCTTTTATGTATCTTTATCGTCGTATGCTAATTTTTCATAGTAACTGTTAACTTGTTCGTGTAATTGCCTATCAATAGATATTTTAGATGAATCGGCAATTTTATCATCGCCTGTCGGTTTAAGCCTTTGATTTTCCAATGACTAGAGGTTTCTAATTGAACTTGAGAGGAAGACGCAGAGAATAATGACGGTTAAGTGTTGATGACAAAAATAACACCATATTAAGGCTGATTTCATCAGATATATATACCCATCTATGCGTGTAAAATTGATTACAAGAAATTTAAATTTACACAATGAAATCTATTGATGATACTTTCATATAGCATAGGTTATGAATTGTATTTAATTATTTTTATAATTAAAAATACTCATATAATTATTTTCCATTTTTATAGAGAATAATTTGAGTAATAGTAAATATATTTTTATAATATTTAAAATGCACACATTACAGTGTGTGATTTAAGTCCTTGATTTGGCCATTGTGTGCAGTCAGACTTGTCTCGACTGCGTAAAAAAATATGGTGTACTTCAACGCCTACGTTTTTCTTCCTTTCTTACGGCCTTTCTTAAACATTTTTTGGATTTATCAATCAAAATATAATCTGTCAAACATAAACCTTAAAATAATCATTTACTATACGTATAAAAATATATTATGTATGTACATATACATAAAATGATATTCTTTAGTACGCACCGACCATCGAATTTTTCACTAAGTCGCTAACTAAATCATGTTTTAAATCATAAAATAACGATATTTAACTACAACTAAATGTAAATATTTTTAAATATAAACATTATTTTCCATATGAGAATGAATCCAAAGGCTATTGTAAATGTCATACATATTCCAATTATTCCCTGATGATATTTAAAAATATCTTCTTGTAAAAAACAAGTTTTCGCCAAATTCTAACGGTATAATGAGTTGAATGAGCGACAGGAAATGAAACTAATAAATATATTCCCCCGAGTGGAATTCAAACCCTAACCTCTCGCATTGACAGTCGCACGCGTGAGCCCCTGCACCACGACTGGCCTCAATCTTCTACATGTTATTTTATCCATAGATATTCACAACATCTGATGGCGAAATTTGATTGCAAAGTTCCCATGACAGTATTGAATAATGCGTACATTACCGGCAGCCTTTGCTGTACGGCAACAAGTTTATCTCGTGAACATCGTCCCATTCGAGGGTATTACGCTTAGCGCTAGGTTCCTTTCTAAATCCCTTTACAAGTTGGTTGTAAGTTACAATGTTTGTTTAATCTGTACAAGGCTTCATTTAGATTTTGATGGTAATTATATTAGGCCGTTGTGGTGCAGTGGGATACCTTCAAATTGGACACGCGATGGTTGTGAGTTCGATTTAGACTCGTGGGTGATTATTATGTTTAAATTATAATCATGGAAAAACTACAAAAGCAAATACATTACACAGAACAAGCAATATTCTACTTATTCTCAGATCTAATCACATTTTCAGTTTTACTCTTTTCCTGTTAATAGTACGGTAGGCCAAAAGGAACCTAGTGTTAAGAAACTCCGTTCCCAATTTCCGCCCAATGTTTAAGAAGTAGTGGCAGAACTCTTCACTGCGCTTTAATAAAAATAATTTAAATTGAATAATTCCTCCGAGTAGAAATCGAACCCACAATCTACGTCACGACGGCCTTTACTATACATCTATCTTATTGTTCAAAATAATTCGCGTACTTAATCCTTCCATCAGTCTTTATATTTAATCTGACATGATCTGACAAATTGTCGGTCAATAGCACAGTGGGCGACGTGTGGGCTCTGGTTTATACCAAGGTGAGTGACGCCTTCAAACTAATATTGACAAAAGATAAAATTAATATTTAATAATATCCTTATACAAACTTATTATATATGTATTTGATAATCAGATGATGAATAATTTAGAAATTATTACTGTAATAAAAGTAACAGTTTATATATTTGGATGTTTATTACTAAATCACACTAAAATGACTTGACATATTTGGATAATGTTTTATTTACATTATAATAATTTATAACTGTATTGACGGTAATGTGTTTAAATGATTTTATTTTACGATAATTATCATTTATGTATTAAAAAATATATTTTTTTTTTATTGTTTTATTATATTAATATTTTAAATATTGACGATATTATGAACAATATTTAAGTATCGTAATAATATTAGATATATCGTGTTAATACACACGTCAGACACGGGATGGAGTCAATGGGAAAAGTCATAGGGTCAAAGAATAATAGCATCAGAACAAGGCACGTATTGTACGTATGGTGCATAAGAGAGCGATTGTTTTTACACTTACAAAATAATATCTGGTTTTCTTTATTGTGTATTAGGTAATAGATATGTGATAGTTTTTATATATTTCATTCAAAATGAGCTAAAAAATTATAAGAACAAAAATAGTAGTTCAAATACCAAATTCAAATCAATATATTCTTTATTCTCTTAGGCAATTTTGGTACTTTGAATCATTCATTAAGTTTGATGAAAATTTCAGTACAGCCAGTCCTATCAAAAGCTTTCACAATTTAGGCATCAATTATTAACCCCATCCCATAAACAATATAGCATAATTACATATTCCGTCTGAAAATAATTTCCGATAATTAAAATAAAATGCTCGCTTTCGCTTGCAATATAACCAGCATGTTATCTCTCACCGGTCGTTGTGAAACATTTCTTTAGCCACAAGTGTCACGTCAACGTGACAGACGTGACAGGACCTCGTAACCCGTGAAATTTAAGTGGTCAGATATCGTACAATTACTTTATTGATGCATTAAACTGATACATACGAAAAGTGAGTTGATTGTATATTTTTACATGATTAAAAGGTAAATAGTATTTTTTGAAGAAATAACATTTGTATGTAGGAAATAATTTTCCTTTTAAAGCGAAATGAAGCGAAGTAATGAAAATAATTGATTACTTCTAGTGGGAATCGACCTCAGCACCGTCGCTCTTACGATCAGAAGCTGTGCCTTATTACAGCATTCGATTAATATAAAAAAATAATAACGATACAAATATCTAAGTATAACGGCCATGTCTCAAAGAATACTAAAACTCCTATTTAAATGACAGATGCAGTACTTTCTATTGACCTTTGGAAACAATGGGCATCGTCAAGCGTATCGACGTGAACCCTGATAGAACCCGTCCCGTCTACAGTTTTATAAAACGCCTTTATAGTTTTGTATAATATCTAAGGAATAATGGAAAATATGAGCAAAAATATGAAAATGGAGCATAAAATGATGCCGTAGTGGCGAAGTGAAACTGGAAACGAATGGTTCTGAGTTCAACCCCTGAAGGAAAAACAAATTATTTTCATTTTTCGGTTCTGTTAATTAAAGCTCAACGTTGAGCTCACTCAATAAAGAATATTTTCAAAATTAAACGGAAAATGGAGAACGAAGTACACTAGGTACCTTTGCTATACTTGCTTCGCCGTTATGCGTGAAGCACCCGAATGTAAAATATAAGTATATTGCATTATGAAGTCGGTGCCAATGATTTGACTAAAATTAGTTTTTTTATACACATAGACTACCACACATATTTGGAAATCTTATTAATGTTTTAACGTATTGCAATTTTTGTCTAATCGAACTACAAAATTGAAATTCTACTACACAATATGATTGAAAATCGTAAAAATAAGTGATTCCATTCTCCTCTTTCTTTTGTCAATTCACCCAACCATAGAAAATGCGTTAAATAAAAAACTTATCCTTCCAATAAGCAATATGGGCCACTGACCACTCTGTCACGGTGTGAGTTCGGCCGTTACGGTGGCTACTTCCCATGAGTGAATGCTATTACGTTACATAACATTACACGAACCAATTAAGATATAGTATGCTTTATTAGGCTAAGATAAGAGATTTTTATACGTTCTTGCATCTACAGATGATGATCAGAATTAATTAACATAATACTTCTTTGCTCTCAAATTAAAAACTTAAATCAGTTTCACGCTGTATCCCGCACTCAACGGGGTAAACTAAAAGAACGTAGTTATTTATATAAATATTTATTATTTCTCTACTGGTATATACAGCCATCGCTTTCAAATACGAAAAATTAAGATAGAGTAAATTTTAAAATAAACTAAAATAAATCTTTTAGAATTAACATTGCCTTAAATGTAATTTCACAATTTTGTTTGGAAACCCGTTATCTCTTTCATACCCCTGTTTTACCATAACGTGGGAATTGCTAACGTGGCTGGCCACATCCTTAGAGTAAATTGAAGGGGAACCCTCGAAATTAAAGAATCTTGAAGAATCTGCGGTTTTCGCTTATAAACTTAAGTGTCGGGTTCGAATCCATCTCATTTCCGTTAACTTTCATATAATTCACGCACGTTTATAATATTTTATTATTTTTAACTTAACATTTATGTTATTATCTCTAAAATTATTGGAGAACAGAGAACGAGAAAATGAAAATAATAAATTCTTTATCTATTACTGGGAGTACCTATAATGCTATGTTAAAGTAAAATATCAAGTGATAATGCCTAGTCGTGAGTTGTACAATACTGTAAAATTATATTAATATTCTGTTAACTTCTTACCACACCTAATTTAGTATTAAATATATGTACTTGACAATTCCAGTAAAATGATACCTTTTACTAAGAGGTGATGTGGGTTCGAATCTTTCATTTTAATTTTTGATTATAATTAGGTCTTATTTCATGATTAAGAAAATCTTTAAGCATAAATTTCGGGAATTTTCCAGAAAAATCTTTTCTATCGACTATGTGGAGATATTTTATATTGCTAAAACTAACTTGTGTTATTGATATTTATTTTTTAAACATTTGCTTCTGGCAGTAACTTATACTTGGATTATATTTTTTTACAGTCAAAACGACCAAGGAAAACACTTTAACTGCCTCATATTATAAACTAACCAAGTCTTTCCTCGTTCTCATAATTGTGCTAATTTCTGCAATGCCGTCAGAATTCGGCGGAAAGTGGAGAACCTAAATTTCTTAATGGAAACGAAGTGTCTTAAATCTACTTTCTATCTACTTTGTCATGTGCAAGTTACAGCAAAAAGCAAAAACAAATAAGAGTTGTACATCATTTTCTTTAAAGCTCTGCCTGCCTGGATATATGGACAAAATACAAAAAGTTTTTTTCAATTGAAACCAGTAGTTCCTGAGATTAGCCTTCACCTAAATAAACTATTCAGATTTACTTTGTAGCTAACATAATATACAATACGTTACAAAACAAACAACCTCCCAAGCACTTTCCCCATACAATTATAGTTTAATTATGTATTTAATTTAAATCATGACTAGAGAACGTTTCATGTATTCACGAGTACCATAAATTGGGAGAGCCATTTCTCAAATGTCACGATAAGTCCTCTCTCCTTTTATATTATAAGGTGGAGCTTATACAATATGTATGAATGTTCATTTTGTTGGTAGCTAAATTTCTCTTAATGTTATTGTTTGTATGTAGAAGTGCAGTTGGTATAATTTTAGGAACCTGGGAACCTGATATTAAGACACTCTGTTACCATTAAGACACTTTGTGCACCATCTTTGGAGGAATTCAACGCCACTCTTCGCATCGTCACCAGAGCGAAGAAATGAAAATATTAAATATTTCTTCGAGTAAAATGAAAATACAAGCAATCCTTTGAATAAGCGTCGAACTCACAACCATTACAGACGCTGTCAAAAAAGCCTTATTTTAATATTAACCCCTTTCTTTATGAATTGAGATATCATATTAAACTTGCGGAACCACTAAGTTCTCACACAGGTGCACGTCTCGTTTTACATCCCAGAATCATCTAAACTTTTAAAAGAAAAGTTCGGTTCGATTGTACTGACCTACATTGAATTAAGTATTTAACTAATTAAATTTTAATCCAATTAGGTATGTATTATAATTGAAAATTAGTAAAATCTATAAAAAGCCGAAAAATTAATTGGAACTCGTAACAATCGCGTTCAGTTAGAGTCAGAGTTTAAGATATTTTAAAAATATTGTAATTATAAATATTTAATAGTATGTATGTATGTATGGCTTATCTTCATTTATGAGAAATGATTAAGCTTCAATTGTACATATATTCCGTCTCCTGTACTTCATAGATAAGTATAATTAGAGCAATTAAAAAATAGACGAGACTTCTTAGAACATTAAGTACGTTTAATGAATCGACTCCAAAATTAACATTAACTATTGCGTGTTAAATATATTCAATAATATTTAAATTATGCTTTAAAGACATTAAAAGACAAAAAAATATATTATTTTTTTTTTTCTATTACTTACTCAATTTTTATTTTATTGATTTTATAAAATTGTGACGTGTTTCAATTTTAAAAAAATGCATGGATTTTTTGTTTTTTTTTTGGTTTATTTTGTGTTATATTTAATATGAATTTTCAGGGAACATAATAAGGCATGCCTTTGATGTTTTATAAATATCCAGTAGTGATTTTCATTTTTTATGTAGGTACATATATTATTAGTACCTTAGTAAAAATATTTTTATTATTCTTTTATTTCAATGTAGAAGTATATACTGTATGAAAGTTGTTGAATAAACTATTTTTTTTTACATACTGTATAATATTAAGTTACAATTGTAATCATAATATTTTTTCAATGTTATTGGAATAATATGCATATAACACCCACACATTATGTACACCTGGAGCACAAATATATTATAAGTACCCAACACTAGCACTGCAGAAAGAAAAGAAAATAAAAAAAATCACAAGAATTTTTTATATTTATTGTTCTGCTCGTCACAACGACTTGAAAACTTTATAATTGTTCAAAATTTATATTTTATTTTTAGACCTTTTGGTTTAAAACATCAATTATACTTTTCAAAATCTACATTTATTGCAATTTTCAAGTTTTCATTTCGTCACGACGACATATAAATATAAATATAGCAAATGCATGGTATGTGTGTGTAGCATGTCTGTCCCACTAAATATCCAAAACTAAAATCAAAAATATATCTTTCTAGATGACGAAGGTGGTCACATCAAACAAGGCTACGAATCAAGGAGGCAGAACGATCTGTACATGCGTCTGGGACTCCTTTTGGGAGAACGACGTGGATCCCGAAAATCCAGGGATAGCTGCACATCACTGGCTTCCTTAGATGCGCATACTCTGGCATCGCACAACACTAGTCCGGTTAGTATTATGAAGTAAATTTAATAAATGATCACTTTTTAATTCATCTATATATCGTAAGAAGCGATAATACCATATTTAATACAATTAATTTAATAATATAACCCACAAAGTTCCTAGAAAACGCAGAACAGAATAATTTAACACTATGTTCTCCCTAGAAAGATACTTAAGATATATAAGATATCAAAATATAAGAAAACTAGCGGCCCGCTCGCGGTTTCACCCGCGTGAACTATGTTATTATTAATTCCTAGCACATGTAGTTTCTGAGATTTCGTGATGAGTGAGTGACCTTTCGATTTTATATATATAGATGTANTTGTAATCATAATATTTTTTCAATGTTATTGGAATAATATGCATATAACACCCACACATTATGTACACCTGGAGCACAAATATATTATAAGTACCCAACACTAGCACTGCAGAAAGAAAAGAAAATAAAAAAAATCACAAGAATTTTTTATATTTATTGTTCTGCTCGTCACAACGACTTGAAAACTTTATAATTGTTCAAAATTTATATTTTATTTTTAGACCTTTTGGTTTAAAACATCAATTATACTTTTCAAAATCTACATTTATTGCAATTTTCAAGTTTTCATTTCGTCACGACGACATATAAATATAAATATAGCAAATGCATGGTATGTGTGTGTAGCATGTCTGTCCCACTAAATATCCAAAACTAAAATCAAAAATATATCTTTCTAGATGACGAAGGTGGTCACATCAAACAAGGCTACGAATCAAGGAGGCAGAACGATCTGTACATGCGTCTGGGACTCCTTTTGGGAGAACGACGTGGATCCCGAAAATCCAGGGACAGCTGCACATCACTGGCTTCCTTAGATGCGCATACTCTGGCATCGCACAACACTAGTCCGGTAAATATTATGAAGTAAATTTAATAAATGATCACTTTTTAATTCATCTATATATCGTAAGTAGCGATAATACCATATTTAATACAATTAATTTAATAATATAAGCCAAAAAGTTTCTAGAAAACGCAGAACATAATAATTTAACACTATGTTCTCCCTAGAAAGATAATTAAGATATTATATATTAAGAAAATGAACTAACTTTGACTAAGACGTAAAAAGAAAAATCCCATTTTCCCGTTCCCGTAGAAATGTCGACAAATCCTTATTTAGTGTTCCCATTACTTGCCCTATTCCAACTTTTCAAGTCCAGGAGTCTCGTTGCCTGTATGTCACTTAGTAACGAAAGAGTTTTATATATACAGATATCATCGACGATATCGCATTCCGATTTTAAACCTCGCACGGTTCTTGGCACATGAGTGAAAAGGTTGTGATCTGGCCCTAAAAAGTCACGAACAAATATATATTGAAGTTATTTTAAATACCAACAATATTTTATATGGTAGAATTTTTATCATAAATAAAAAACCCCGTCGTGACGCAGAAGCACCAGCGTAAACGCGACAGGCTGTGGGATCGATTTCCACCTAGAGAACATAAAATATTCAATATTTTCATTTCCTCGCTCTGGTCACTAGGCAAAGCGCTTTGTTGGGTTCCTTCTCAACACCTTCCACCTTCCACCAATAACCTTCAGAATTTGGTGGAAAATAAGAAACGGAGGTGTCTCACTAGAAACGAAGTGATTTAACATTAGGTTCCCAGGTTTACAGTGCTTTTAAACACTGTTATTATTTAAAATATCTATTATTAACATTAGGTAAATGTTATACATAAAACATCAGACGTTAGAATATTAATCCTAACCGCAATACACGAGATGCATTTGTATAGAAGATATAAGGTTTAATAAGGAAAAACAAACTGTCTTGGCAAAATGCCATTACAGCCTCGACATTATTGCTATTATCTGATAAATAAATATGGGAATAAAGCTGTTATGGTGAAATTTGCACGTCTTTATCTGCATATAACTAGCTTTTGCCTATGGCTTCGCCAAGAGTTGCATCAACGACGTACTCCAATTGACATGTTCCATGTGCTGCAAGTAACTCAGACCGTAGGTCCAGTGAGTTCCTTAGTAAAGATTAACGTGATGTTTTATAGTACTTACCAAGGTACGGTAAGCGGACAACACCCAGGATGGAAATATTTCTTTCATTCGATAGAAGTACCTGAAATAAGCACGTTCAAATAGTCATACTCTTCAGACCTTACAATACTAGTATACATTTAGTTTCAAATATTAGAGTAAAAGTTTATTTTTTATACATTCCTATATAATTTACTTTAACAAGATTTCTGATATATAGGTATAGATAGGTCTTTATAATAGAATATATAATATTATAAACAATGTCAGATAGTTTGTACGTTTTATCTCATCGTCCCGCCCATCCCTCTGCATGCTAAGTAACTGTACCCAACATGCGATGTTATGCGATGACCCAAAACGATATAAATATCTATTAAGGCGTGATTGTAATTTGTAATATCTTGTACATATTTATATGAAAATGACTGTGCTGTTTCAACCGAACTATATTTAGAGGGAACCTGGGAACCTAGTGTTGAGACACTCCGTTCCCATTTGCAAGGCACTTCCGCTCCTGACTATTCCGCCAAATTTGCGAGACGCTATCTTGTCACCAAAGCGATAAATAAATATATTAAATAATTAATTCCTCCGAGTGGGAATCGAATCTACAATTGTCGCGTTTAAGAACGACACCGTGCCGACGGCCACAATATTAATATTATTATGTATATTTTTAGGTATCAACACTAACTGGTTCATCAGAAGTGGACGCAGCAACGCCGCTAGGGAGAGATTCACTCGGCTCCTTAGCGTCTATGTCTTTGTCCGCCGCTAGCAACTGCTCGTCGTCGAGTCCCGGAAGCAGGAGGCACTCGGTTACAGGTGATTAATATTGTAGAAATGTATTAAATATATATAAGTATGCCTGATACAATGTATAAATAAGTATATATTTCATTGTAAACCTATTGGTTATCTCTATGATTTTATATGATATGATACTCTTAGCCCTATTAAAAGTTCAGCACAATTTCTTAAAAAATATATATTTCACTAGTCACTCAGGGTTTATTTATATATTTTAATGGTATTTTATCTTTTAGTAATTAAAATATTTTTACAGCATTACAATCTGGGCGCGAGGAGCTCACGCGTATGTCGAGTGGCTTCTTTAAAAATAGGAAGACGGCGGCGAGACGCTCAGCTCGAGTGAGCAGCAAGCAGTCTACGACTTCGTCTGAACTGAAAAAAGGTAAATGTTTTAAAACTTTTATATTCTTTTTTATCAAGTCCAACTTTTTTAAACTTAAATGTTAGTTATGAGTTTCCCGTCCATTTATACTAAAATGTAGCCAAGAAATTGTTCATTCATTTTATATAGACAAAATATTACTACTACTACTGCCACCTTCAAAGTAATATTTTTAAGAGATACCTTTATAATCTTAAAGACCTTAAAACCTTTTTAAACCTTTATAATCTTAATCTTAATCTTACTTTTTTTATTCAACCAAAAGAAGAATTGTATATGTCTTCTTCTGCTTCTGTCGTAAAGACAGTAGATTATAAAAATATGGACTACTAAATAATTTCATTACTGTTTGTAAGGCAGGATACAGCGTGAAGCGGAAAAAAAAACAAATATTATATGCAGTTAGTAATATAAACTGAATATTAACTATTATTATTGCTAATTCCAGTTCACCCTGCGCCGCAACTAACATTGCGGCCATTATTCTTCGAAGTGCCTTCAAGTGAAAGTGAAAATGTATTCTCTGGACGACAGTGGTTAATGCGGGACATGGAGAAAGCTTTAGACTCCACTTCCTCTGGTAAGTGATATTATAGTTTGACTTTTTGCTAATAAATTATGTTTGTGATCTCTATGACTCGTACTCTGGTAGATAAAGTGCAGCGTTGAGTTCCGTCCCTTAATGCGAAATGTCTCTCGTCGTCTTTATCCTGGGTTCTTTTTGCCCACGCTTTATAATTGGAATAAAAAATATAATATGATCTTTCAGTTTTGACTGCAGCAGTCGAAAAAATATGTAAAATTATAATTTTTCATTCAAGCAGACATTTAAAATTTTCTAAATTATGCACTAAATTACACAAAATAATTTCTGCAAATTTTTCAGGGATTTTAATCACAGGATGCCCGGGAACAGGTAAAACAGCCTTAATACTGCAATTAGTGGACTATTCTTGCTTTGGACGAAAAAGAAATTTCGAATACGAAGAATTAAGGGAACAATCTGATATTAGAGAAGTTTTACCTGAAGAGATATCAACGGAAATGGTGACCCATCTAGCGTCACAAGTTGTCGCTTACCATTTTTGTCAAGTAAGTTTATTTAAGTATTCCTCTAAAAGAAACATTATTTTAATATTGGACTTTATATTATTATTTTCTATAACTTCTGTTATTGTCTTAAAGTGTGCTATATATATTAAATGATAACAATTATTTTTTTCAGGCTGACAACAATAGCACATGTTTGGTCGGTGAATTTGTACATTCATTGGCAGCTCAACTTTGTCAAGCTCCGAGACTACAAGCTTATCGAGAATATTTATTAAGCGAGCCCCATCTCTTAGCATGTCTGTCCTTGAAAGAATGCATCGCAGATCCAGATCTAGCATTTATGAGAGGAATTATCGAACCTCTCATTATTTTGAGGAAAAACGGAAGCATAGACTCAACAAATAGTATTATTCTTGTTGATGGACTGTGTGAGGCTGAATATCATAGACCCGACCATGGCTATACTGTCGCTTCGTTTTTAATAAGACATGTACCAGAAATGCCGACATGGCTTAAAGTAGTTGCCACAATCAGAACTCAATTTCTAGAACTAACAAAACAACTGCCGTATACAAGGCTAAGCTTGGATGATTCAGAGAACGTTAATAAAGATTTACTAGAATACTTTAACACTCGAGTCCAAGCTGCACCTATAATAGAAACAAATATCAAAAGCTCAACTGGAAAAACTGAAGGAGTACACAATTCAGTCCTGAAATTCGCACAATATGTGCTTCATCTAAGCCAAGGATCGTTTTTATTCTTGAAACTGATACTAGACCTTTTAGAGAGAAGCCATATCGTTGTAAAGTCAACTAACTACAAAGTGGTTCCTATATCTTTGGCACAAATATTTTTACTTCAATTTAATTTAAGGTTCCCCACAGTACAATCATTTGAAAAAGTAACGCATATATTGAGTGTATGCTTAGCTGCCTTATATCCTTTGACATTAGTAGAAATTTACTATTCAGTCAATGCCTTATTAGTAGATACATTTTTACCGTGGGAAGAGTTTTGTCATAGATTTGAAAGCCTCAGCGATTTCCTTGTAAAGCGTATTGACAATACTTATATGTTTTTCCACCCGTCATTCAGGGAATGGTTAATACGTAGAGATGACAACGAAAGTTCTAAGTTTTTGTGCGATTTGAGAGCGGGACATTGTGGCATAGCCTTTAGATTATCTCGAGTACAAGCACCCTTAGATGCGGAAAAATCAATGGAACTGGGACACCATATTTTGAAAGCTCATATGTATAGAAACATGGGACCAGCCCAATTAGGATTATGTCCTAGAGATTTACAAGCTATGTTGGTTGCAACTAGCTCAGCTAATGTTGGTGAAGCTGTTGCTAATTTAAGAAATATTTACACCCCAAATGTGAAAGTTTCCCGTTTAATGCTGTTGGCAGGGGGATCACCAAATCAAGTAACAGAATGTTTGGGAAACGCCCCCTTATTATGTATGTACGCATATCAGGGAATTATTTCGATGGTGGGATTGTTGATCGAATTTGGAGCTGATTTGGAAATGACAAATTCTCAAGGATGTTCAGCTTTATCTTTGGCGTGTCAAAGAGGGCACACTGATGTTGCTAGAATGTTGATAGCTTCAGGTAATTTAATATTGTTATTTCAAAAAGTCTACACCTACACTTGGCCATCTTTTTATTGTGAGCGCTCGAGATATTAATCTTTTTTTTCTTGCTCTGAAAACACAAAGCATGACGTTGAGCTCTGTCAGTCTTCATGTAATGTTAGTCACACAGCGCTAACTACTCAACGCTATAAATATTTATATGCATTAAAGCTTGAAAACTGAAAAAATATAATCGAATATTTAATAATTTATTGGATGGATACGAATATCCCTGCAGTATTTTACTAAATATTTTTATTTACTAAATTTTACCAAATATTTTTATATTTCAGGTGCTTCACTAAGCCACTCTGACACAGCAGAACAAACGCCATTAGTTCACGCCGCCAAAAATGGTCACCGAGATACTGTAATATACTTATTAGGATGTCAAACTGGTAAAGAAGACAGAAACTCACTAGACATAGACGAAGGAAATATTGAACAATTAGTTCCCGGATCAAGACATGCGCTGATAGCAGCTGCACAGAATGGACATTTAGATATTGTCGAATATTTATTAGATACTGCAGAGTTAATTGTAAGCTTTATTATTTTATCTTGATTTTATTATGATTTTCCAATAGAAAAATACAGTTTATTACGACTAAAATGTTTTTGGAAGTTGCAACGAGTAGATCAACAAGAACATAATGCTTAATATATAAATTTAATTAATCAGCTTCACGCTGTATCCCACGCAGAGCAGAGCAGGTAATAGGATCCTAGCATTAAGACACTGCGTTCTCCATTTTCCGCCCCATGCTGGAAGCGTTGCGTGTAAAGCGGTGGAACTCAACGCCGCGCTTTGCCTCGAAGCCATCAAAGCGAAGAAATAAAAATATTAAATATGTAATTTCCTTGAGTGGGGACCAAATCAACAACCAGTGGCATTTACAATTACACACTTGTGCCCCATAACTTGCCTCAATTTTATGTGATACCCTCAATAAACATTTCTTATACATACATAGCCCCTACACTGTTATTTATAAAAAAAAATTTTTTCAGCCTGATGGAATTTGCCCAGTAACAGGGGAGACTGCTCTCACCGCATCATGTTCAACTGGCAATGCAGCTATTGCCGATGCATTATTAATAAGAGGCGCGACTCCATATTCTCTAAATGCAAGACAAATGTCTCCCTTAGCATTAGCTTCTAAAAATGGAAGATCAGCATTGGTTTTGAGGTTACTTGATTCAGGAGCTGATGTGATGGGCTCAGGAGGCAAGAATCCATTGATATTAGCAGCTGCGGAAGGTCATTCTGATGTAGTTGAAATGCTGTTAGCTCATGGTAAATATTTTTTTTTAACTTTACGCTTTTTCTTGCATATAGCATAAAGAACCTAGCATTAAGACACCGTTCTCCACTTTTCGTTCTAAATTTGAGTGGCGGAATGTAACACACCACTTCATTCGGGACAGGCAGAAACATATACGCTTAAATATATTTTTTAACGTTTTTCATACTTTCTGAATTAAAAAAATATATTCTTACTAGGAGCCGACCCGGATGCAGTGGACGGAGATGGCATTTCGGCATTGGGTTGGGCAAGTCTACGATCAAGAATACCAACAATACAAGTTCTATTAGATAAAGGAGCTACTATTGGTAAGTTTTTAATGTTATATTTATCTAGGATTGTAATTTGGAAATTTATCAAATTTAAGAATAATTCTTGGTTTGAAAAAACCGAAATCATCATTCTTCATTTTTATTAACTTGGTATGAAATAAAGCCACTTATTTACGTAATTTATTTTGTTAACAGGAAATGAAAACAATTCATTCAGGCTTACTGCCAGATGCTGTCCACTGTCTTAAATTAATTAAAAAATATATATTTATGTATTTTTGTAGATCTACCAGATGGCAATGGAAGGACTGCATTAGGCCTAGCGTGTGGTGGTCCAGCAGATTTAGTGGAGCTATTACTAGAACGCGGAGCTTCTCTAGAAAGAGTTGATCACAGCGGCTTGAGGCCTTTAGATAGAGCTATCGGACAACGAAATATTCCCGTAAGTTAATTATTAATTTTGGTTTGGGCTTAAAAAGTGACTAAGTAATTTGAAAACTAGTGAGTAAGTAAAGTTAATTAAACTCAGCACAAGTTGGAGAAAACAGTCCAAGCGTTCTATCCTATGAATCCAAAAGGTTTTATCCAAGAAACGCGTATTATAATCCCACCACGTAAGGACTTTTATAAATTAAAAGTATCTAAGTATACAGGGTGGAAGAGGCAGCGCTCCTTTTACTGAAACTGCATATAGGGTTTAATATTTCAAACCCAAAACTAAAGAAATTAATAAAGGTACTTCAACAGTTTGAACGTAGGATTTTTTTTTCATTTCACGATTTTTATCCATACCTGTATTTCGTGTGACGCACACATACGTATGCGACGTTGCCGCTTTGACAGGTAAGTGTGTGCGTGCCTATGTTATACTTTACAAATGGCGTTTTATTTTAAAACGATAATTTTATTATTTGTTCTGTTTGAAAAAATAACTTTTTCTTTTTTAGGAATTATTTTTTTTTCTGAATTATATTAGGCTTTTATAGAGTAGTTAAAACTGTGCTTTCATTTAAAGTGGTGCTGACAATTCCATCCTGTATAAAATGGTTTTTTATTTCTATATTTTATTTGTTTTTTTTTTATTACAGGTAGTGAATTGCTTTTTGAGGAAAGGGGCTAAACTTGGCCCTACTACATGGGTAATGGCATCAGGCAAACCAGAATTTATGTGAGTAGACTTTAGATTTCTAGAATTAAGATTTTTTTTCCAAATTAAAAATAGAACTTTTACTTTAATCAAATTCACCCAAATTTCATAAATCCAAAATTTTCACAGGCTAATACTCTTGAACAAGTTGCTTGAAGACGGTAATATGTTATACCGCAAGAATCGTCCCTCGGAAGCCGCACACCGATACAACTATGCTCTAAAGAAGGTCAACCCCCTGATTAGCGACGAAGGCCTCACCACACCCTCCACGCAGCCACTGCCACACGAACATGTGTCCGCGTTTGTACAGCTGAAGACTAACTTACTTCTAAATTTATCAAGATGCAAACGGAAGCTTAATGTAAGCTCTTTTTTCTATTATCTTACCATATGTTCTTTTATTTTTTTTTAAGTATTTTATGCCAGGAACAAAGGGATTTTAGTGACATTCTGTGCTAACAAATATCGTATTTTGCACTCTAATCAGATTGGACTTCTTTATATATAGTTTTAAATAATCTTTGTGTTCCTAGAATTCCACAGGACTCACAATCATCGTATACAGTTAAACATAATCTAAGTTCGTGATAACGGCGTTTATCTATTCTATAGTAAATATTAACTAATGAAAAATTTGATATGCAATTAAATTTATTTGTTCTATGAGACAATGCTATAGCCTTGTTTTAAAATATCCATGTTAATTTATTTTTTGTTATTAAACCACATTATTTTCCTTTGCAGGAACCAACAGAAGCTTTAGACTTGGCAGCTCGAGCTTCAGTCTTACGTCCTAACGCGTTTGAATGTGCTTACTCCATGTCACGCGCTATATTAGCACTTAATAAACCATCAGATGCCCTACCACACGCCAGACGAGCTTTATTATTAGCTCCATCAACAGATCTATCAGCCATGAGGACTTTAAAGGCATTACAGCAAGAAATCTTAACAAGAATCAACACAGGAACACATAGTGATACACGATCTATGAGGAACTATGATAGCATAAGTCTAAATATGCCTTAATTAGAAAAAGAATAGTATTTATACAACCTGAATAATACGTAAAATAATAAATAATTAACATCTTAATTAATAACTACTTATTATATTGAAAATATATTCGGTGAATTTGTTTTATATTCTCATGACATTATATGAGCGCCATTTTGTATTATATAATCGTTTTTATAATCTGTATTATAACAATTGTTCCTTTGAAATGGCGTAGAATGATAAAGTTTAGTAAATTGTGATTGTTGCATTTAGGTTTTGTTTTGTGTTTTTCAAAGAAAAAAAATAATAAAAAATATCAAAAAATTTGTATCCCTAAATTAAATTATAATCATTGTAAAACATGTATTGGATTATATTATATTTAAAAAATATTTAAAATGGTATGATCATTATTTTAATTTTTTTAGCATTAATTAATTATGTCAATAAATGCAGATTCGATACAGTCGAGGCAATTTGCAACATTTAGTTTTTAATTTACCCGATTTTTTAACTACTTAATTTTTTGTTTACGTTTGTTTGTATGTATGGTTTAATTTTAGTGCTGGCACATTCATAATATTTTAAGTGCATATAAAAAAGGTTGTTTTAATTTCTTTACAAAATAATATTAAGCTTTTCAATTCCTAGACTTTAGCAGAATCCTTGTGATGAAATTTTCTGTAAATAAGTTATTTCATTTATTGTATTTATAGACTTTTTAAGGTTCATATTCTTGTAGACTCGAATAAATATCGATTAAAGCATAGTAATTTTTTTGGAAAGTTTCAAAATAAATAAAATAAAATGAATAACAACAAATGTTTAAAAATATTAATCATACACAGGATAATAATTGTAATAACTTTAAATAAATAAGTATACCTGTTATATAAATATATGAAAACTGTATTATACATTAAGAAATAGTCTGTTTGATCACATTTTAAATAAAAAAAAAACATTTATTTAAGTGTACTTCATACATTACAAAAAAGAAAAATATTTAGAAATATATATAACACTTTTAAGGAGCGGGTTCCCGCCTCTTGGAAACAGTCCAAGACGATCGGTATCCAAGAGTTAGGTTTACCTAAGTCCCGCTAGGTTCAAATTATTATACGTTTCTACATATTATATAGTATAATGATAGTTTGATGAATTTTAAAAATAATTATAAAACTGAAAACTCTAATTATATGAATTATAACAGACATATTATATACACACACAGATATTTGAAAATATGAATTCCTCTATAATAGTGCACATTTTTATATATTTAATAACATATAAAATAGCTTAATTATAGTTGTTGTTGTTAAAAATATTTTTTTTGAGTTAAACTCGCGTGCCCATTGTCTTGCTTTATTTTAATTTATTAAATTTTAGATTTTAAATGAATACATGATGTTTAAAATTTTAATCAAAATTGTGTGGTTTTATATACTATTATATAGCGTGTTTTAAATATTTATTATGAAAAATCATATTTCTTTATCGATTTTGATGCGAATCACCGTATATATATAGAGAATCAATCGAGCATCTATTGGAAAGACTGATAAATTCGCAGCTTCAACATATTTTTGTATAGCGATAAGTATTATTAAGTACAATAGCTCTGTGACAGTATATAGTGATTATTAAATAAATTACACATATTGCTTCGAAGTTTTGTCTTTTTTTATACCTTTTCTTCTCTTCTTTATGCAATTTTTTATAAAAATGTCGAAATACAGTTTTTCTTCTTTAGTATGTTTGTAAAGTTAGTTACACAAATCTATCTAATATTTTTCATTTAAGTAAATTACTTAAAGTATAATATTTTTATTAATTTTTTTTTTTAATTAAATCTTCCAACATTGCCAACTCGTTTTAAGTTCTACTTTTAACGTAGAGTAGTATAAGGTAACACATTTTATGGTGAAAATTGACTGTTAATAAACGAATGAACTAATAATTTATCTAAAAAGCCATTTAAAATACTCGATATTCAAAATATAAAGCTTTTCCTACTAACTATTGTATATATTTTCAAATTGATAAAAAAAATAAAACACCTTTATTGTTTTTTTATAAATTTATTTCAAGATCTGAGAATACCATCATTATGAAGGGAATTTAAACCCAACGGTTTCTTATAATTTTCGTAAACAGGTAAAAGAACTAACGTTTTCTCCGTTTTACCATATTTATTTAAGTCAATTATACTTACTGTTGGTATATTGTCGCTGCCAAATATACCAAAATTATATAGAGGGTTACTTTTATATGAGGATCGACGTCTTTTAGTCGTTTTTTGAGGATTTAAAAAAGGTATATTGAGTGGTAGCTTCTGTCCCAGGCTACGCTGAGCTCCTTCGTTTGATGTAGCATGTTTAATTTTTGTGATTAATCTCAAACATCTTTGCTCTTGTTTCAATTGTGAATATGGACATGTCTGAAAAAATATATAATAAATTAAAGAGTTATTATGAAAATTATTTTTAAAGTAGTAGGTTAATTTCTTGAAATAAAGAATCCGCGTCGAGCTTTTGGTAATATTTAAAAAAAATCAGCTTCACGCTGTATCCCGCGCACAGATGGGTAGGCAGAGAGAATTTTTTTAAGATACTCTGGTCCCCACTTCCCGCCGAATACTGGAGGCATTGCGTGTTGAGTGGCGGAACTCAACGTGAACAATTTTAACTTTTTTAAACATTTTTTTTCTAGAGAAGCGGAAGTGTCTAATGGGTGAGGAGTGTCTTAACGCTACGTTCCCAGGCTACCTCTGCCTCCACTGCTAAGTGAAAAAAAAAAAAATCTTACCCTAATCATAGAATCAATAACATTTAAAAGCTTCTTAGTAGAACTACACTCGTGTGGATATAAGACGTCGTTATTAAAAGCATTTTTATACGTCTTTTGTAAAATTGAAGGAAAATCTTCAGCGTAAAACGCAATACTGTCTTGCATTTTGAAATGGTCAATGAACCCGTATTTGTTTAGAACATTCATTTTGCTTAAAATACATGTTGTTTGTTGAGAGAGATCTTTACACTGCAAGATAAAAAAAATATTTTAAATTACTCAGATAATTAATTTTAAATTACAATATCGAAGTGAATAATCACTTCGTTCTCGACTCTACAACTATTTTAAAGGTATAGAGTAATAATTGGCGGAACCCAATGCTCTCTTGTCTGTTTAATCACTTTTGTGTTTTAAAACTATAACTTTTTAATTATATTTTTATATAAAATAAGAAAAGAAGGGTTTGAGTCGGATGAGTGTAGGACGGGGTAGGTAGGCATTTCTCGTCCGATCGACGTATGGATAATTAATTAACGATTTGACGCCGTACTGTATTCACTTACATTAACCACTGGGCTCCACTTGCTACTTCTCACTGGAGCTTCAGATACATATTCTAATTGATATATTAAATTGACACCGCACTCCTCCCGCACTTCCGAACTTACAAACTCAGGTACATTGCAGAATTGACGACGATGCCTCTGAAAGTAATACATTTATTTAGATTATCTAGAAAGAATCCCGGCCTAGTCTGTCCGTTCATAAGTTACAACAGTAAATTCGCAAGCATGGTAATGAAGCTTTGACTTAACTTAGTAATTTTACTATTAAATACAGTATATAATAATATAAATGCAGTAAATAAAGGACAAAAATTTAAATTGTTAAGAATAATTTTGTACAACGTGAATTTTTAACGTGAAAATTATTCGTAATTTAAGTAAATATTAACGAAATAAAAAAAAATGTAAGTTTCAATAAACCCATGTTTATTTACGTATGTTTATTACTATTACTTATAATTAAAAATTTGTAATTAATACAAAAATATTGCTTACAGGTCTATACTTAGAAGAGCTTATTTGGCAAATCAAACCATCGAGCACTGAAGTGGAATGCCTGTAAACAATAATAAACGAAATAAATACTATTATAAAAAAATACTTTAAAAAATCGAGAAAAAACAGCAATAATGTTTTGAAGAAATAAAAAGGCAAAGTTATATTTTAATTCCTCAATTACTAGATACTTACTTGCATGGATCATTTTTATTCGCGTTTGGACAGTTCTGAAATTAAAACAATACATTTATTACATACAATTTTTTTAACAAAAATAGACATTACTATAATTCACTTTAAATAATATTTAAGTATATATTTATTTACTTCAAAATAATTACGCAGTGACATCAGTGACTGTAATGCTTGCTTGACAATTATTATGGATCCAAGTCCCACTCGGGGAACTAATTATTTAATATTTTAACTTCCGTTCCGTAAATCTAAACAAAACCGAATAAATAACATACCTCAGTAAGAATATCATAAGTACAAGCCAAAATCCTATTAATTTCACAATCTTCTTCATATCCTAATAGAGGTTTGTTCAAACACTGTGTCACAACTTTGGCTTTAGCGCTCGTCCATTGTGTGTGTCTGTGTGTCATCGTGTCTAATAATCTCGAAAACGCATCTTTATCGATCACACCGTCGTTTGTTATATTTAATTTGCTAAATATACAATTTTGTTTGTCACACTGAAAAAATAATGAATATGAAAAAAAAAATGTTATTTATAATTATTACGCAAAAATATATAAGTATAAACTAGATAAGACCGATTTTTTATTTTTTTAGCTTCACGCTGTATCCATCCCGATTCCCGCACATAGCAAATTTAGGTATGAACCTAGTATTAAAACTCTCCCCATGCACCGGCCGAGTTCCGAGACATTACGTGTTGAGTAGCGGAGCCCAATGTCGCGCTTTGTTTTTGTTTTTAAATATAATAATGATTTGTTTACATAGGTACATTTTTTATTTCTAACAAAAGTTACTTTTTAAATCAGCGCCATCTATATATCGTTTTAAGAACATCTTTCTCTACAACTAGTTTGACTCTACATAATTCAATATATTAAAACATCTAAATACACATATACATATATTCGGTATCGAAAAGAACAAAAATGAACACCTTTTATAAATGTAAAGGCATATTTTTAAAAAATCAGAACCAAACAAGTGTAAGAATTTAAAAAAAAATAAGATATAGAGGCCGTTGCCGGGAACGGAGTGTCTTGACACTAGGTTTGATCTACATATTTGGCTATGTAAGAGAGGAGCGTGAAGCCATAAAATTCTGACATACAAAACTTAGCATGACGATAACGTAAATAATTTACTCGCCTGAATGGGAATCGAATCAGCATCCATCGTCCTTGACGCTGTGTCACAGCGTCCGACAGTACGTCGTAACGATAATTAATATTAAAACAAGTATTTCAAACTTTAAGTCAACATCCCGTATGGTCTAGTGGCTAGGATACCTGGCTTTCACCCAGGAGGCTCGGGTTCGATTCCCGGTACGGGAAAACTCTTTTTTAATTATTTTATATTTTATAATATTTTTAAATATATGTATGTAAATTATATTTAAATATATAAATTTTATTAATATTTCCATCTCATGCTTTTAAATATTATTACTTCATTCAAGACTTCTGAAATCTTATAAACAAATATAGCAATTAACTATATTTTTTTGTTCTGTGACTCACGAGAAATAAAAACAAGGCACGACTTCAGTAAATAAATTTAAAATATTAAATAAACATTTTCTTTCTGAACTGACCGGTAGAGGCACAATTTTGACATCTTTATTTCTCAAAGACGTCGCTTCAGTAGTGGTTGTTGTGACGTCACTTTCGTTAAATATAGATAATCTATTTATATCGTCCCATTTCAATTGAAAACCACACTCCGTGCGCCATTTTGGTTGAATAAATTCATCTACTATACAACAGTCTAGTGGATCCAAGTCCTGGAAAATAAACATTAATTCTTAATTTTTTTTAGTGTAGACGAATACTTTGTGGTTATTATAAAAAAATCATAAAACACTAAAAATTAAAAAATTAAAAAGCTTAAGAATTTACTACGATTGGAAGTCAGACCCCAAATTTTTATTTTTAATATACACTGTAGTGTATATAAAAAAAAATATTTAAGAAAATATTAATTTGATGTGTATTTTATGTCGATTTTTATAATTAATAATGCATCTATCTATATTTTTCCTTGTACAAATGATTTTTTATTGAAACATATATTTTCTTGCAATCGCAACCGTCATTTTCTGAGAAAATATCTAGAAGGAAAAATATAGATAGATGCATTTTTAATTATTAAAGTTATGCGTAGTGACGCACGCCCAAAAAAATGGGAGGGAGAGATTTTTTTTGATGGACTGGCTCTATGTTTAATAATTAATATTATTAAAAAATTAAGTAGGCTCGTTATAAATTTATAGAAACTTACCACACATTTCTTCTTGTAAAAACTATGTTTGACTTTAATAAGTTATCTTTCTCATCCTAATCACTGATACTGAGTTGATACTGAAAGGACCACTAGCAGTCACTCTACGGAGTTAGTTTAGTTAATTAATAGTTTTTCATTGTGAAATATTTTATACTTACTTCTATATTTTGATCTCCTTTTTCGTCGTTTTCTTCCACATTATTTACTTTATTGGTTTCCTGTAATTAGAATAAATTATGTATTAAAAGAAGTTTATTATATAATTTTATCAGCTTGAATGAAATTTTAATTCACAACAAATAAATAAACTTATACTATTATAATATTTTTGACGAAATACTTATTAATACCAAAACAAGAAAGATAAGAATGTTAAAATGTTTTTATGAAATACATATATAACAATATTTGTAATAAGTTGATACAAATCAATTTTTTCAAACAATAAACATTTATTAAAGAAAATCAATGGCTTTATTTATTAAAAAAACATAAAAATAAAATAATAATAATTACCTGCGTTATCGCCTCTATATCAGTGTCGTATTCCAAATATTTTTTAAGAGGGACATAGTTATGATAGTGAGTTATCTCTTCGAAGTCACACTCACTTAACACAGTACTGTTGAATAGCTTTGGTATATCACAGCATTTGTTATTTAAATACTGAAATTACAAAATAAAATATAAGTAATTAAAAATTATTGAATGGCGGAATTGAATACAGCGCTTTCTAGAGTCTCGTGAGGAAAATAGTTCGTTCCTCCAGAGGACATCAAATCCATAATCGACTGGCTTACAGTCTTTAAATATGTATGAAATATGGTGACTGTTCCATATATTTATTTTTCTAAAATATTGTATTACTCATTTTTTCTATTTTCATGTATTATTGTATTCTTTAATTTGTTTAAAAATATATTTAAATGTATATGTAAGAACTCACGCTTCTCATAAACCATTCAGGTCGCTGTTCTATCGCCGCGTAGTCTTCGTAATTGTCATATCGACTGAAAAAAAAAATTGAGAAAGAATTTTAATAAATACAAGTCACTTTCACGATAATATTTATTTATTTTATTTGTCTTTAAAAACAATATATTTTTTCTAGAGAATCTAGTGAGAGGTCTATACGCTTTATCCCTAGCGGGTTAGTCAGAGAGAACGGAGCGCCAAACGCCTACAAGTTTTATTTCAGCTTAATGCTGTATTCCGCCCACATCACAGTAGGCAGAGGGAACCTAGAGTTAATACACTCTTTTCCCATTAAGACACTTCCGTTCCCCACTTTCCACTTCCAATTCCTCATTAAAGGGGCACGCTTGTGCTTCTGCGTCACTAACCTTCTAGAATTAATTTGTTAATATAAGCAGTTTCACTCATTTTCCCATATAGCAGGTAGACAGAGGAACCGATTGTCAAATACTCCGTTCCCTACCTACCGCCCTATTTTATCTTCAAGAATGGAACAATATAATCGAAATATAATCTTTGTCTCAAGTAGGCATAGGCAATAATTAAATCACAGAATAATTTACCTTTGACTAAACATATACGTAGAATTTGGAGAAGCTCGAGACAATGGTGGCGAACAGAAATCGCTATTCATTAAATATTTTTCCGGGCAATTCTGAAAATTAAATAATTAATTAGTTATCAATCTTTTTTCAGACTTATATATTGCATTTTTGTCGTAACTAACAAAAGACAATTCTCGTGTTTTGTTATTGAATGAATTATAAAAGATATTATTCAAAGAATTTTTTTTCGAGGCGCTGCGAGGCAATGAGAATGTTAAATATTTCATTTCCATGAACGAGAATCAAACCCACAACCTGTCGCGTTTACAGACGCATGATTGTCACTATGCCACGACTGGCCTCAAAAATATAAATGTAGGCCACATTTAGGTTTTAATTTAAATAATAGTTTAAAGCTCAATTTACCTTATTCAACTCGGTTACGAGACAATGTAACATTCCTTGTCCCGGACAAGTATTTGTATATCCCTTATGTTTATTTTCCTTACATTTAGTAGCTGCTCTGCTAGCTGCAGGTTCCCAATCTTCAGGCATGTTGGATAATAAGTTAGAAAGGTCTGTAGAAGTTTGATCGTTCAGTGGGTTCAATTTTCCGTTGATACAGCTCCATTTGTGACACTGTTGAAGTTGATTAGAGTTAAGTGTTATGTTAGTCTTGTTTATAATTTTCTTGTGGGAATACCTAATAATTTATAATACTCACAAGCTTAATTTTTCCTGAATCAGAATTACCAGAAACGACATACGCTACCACCTTAAAAAAATAAATTTAATATCAATTTAATAACATTAGCTTATTATATTTTTTATCTTACTTACATAAAAGCAAAAAGAATGTAAAATAAAGACAATTTTTTAACATCGAATTGACTAGATATTTTTCAAATACAAAATATCCTTTATTTAAATTAACTTTTATAAACACTTATCGGAAACACTCTTCCACCGGCTCGAGAAGTACTCGTAGTTCTGCTGAGAAGTGATTCCCATAATATACTTAATCATATAAAATTTAAAATAATATACTTACGCGTTGTTGATATTTAATTGATTTTGTATAATTATCTTAGATAAGCTTTCGTTCAATTCTACTGCCACAAAGTAAAGTGTTACCAATATTATATTTATATTTTTTTACGCTTAAAGACTATACTACAATTTCTTAGTCCTATGTCGAGCATAAAAAAAGCGAAAAATAGAGTGTCATAACACTATCTCTCTAAAAAATCCTTACATAATCTAATGAGTACAAAAATGTATTATCTACCATTAATTACAATACAAACAAAACGTTGTGTAACTCCCTTATAATAGCTTCAGTTAATGATTTGTTTGCTATTATTACTAGCAATTAGATTTAATAATTTCTTACAAATCAATAATAATTTCGTTATTTTTAAAAATAAGGAATTTTTACACCATTATAGTCTAAATGGGTAAAGTAATTCATGAGTCAATCAGTCAGTTGAGGTAGTAGTGGCGCAGTGGCATAGCGCGTGACTGTAAAAACAACTGTCGTGGCTTCCATTCCCACTCGGGGTATGAAATATTTTATATATTCATTTTCCTCGTCTGCTAATGAAAAAGAAACGTAATAACTATTTCTTAACGTCCAAATTTTATTTGAAAATATTACCAAATCTTCCTGTATTATGCGACCCTGTTATATTTATAATGATGACCTATGGAGTTTGCGATAAGAATGTATCGAGCAAAATAAACAAAGACATATTAAGACAATGTTGGTACAATTGTAATAAATAAAGTTGTTTTAACATAATCGTACATAAGAGGCCAGTCGTGCGGAGGAGCACAAGCGTGCTACTGTAAATGAGGTGGTTCGGGTTCGATTCCTACACGAGAAAATGAAATACTTAATAATTTATTTTTCTCGTTCTGTGGCCAAAACCACTCAACATGCAATGCCTCGAGAATTCAGTGGAAAGTGGAGAACGTATGAAACGCGGAAATGAGAACGGAGTACCTTAACATATTTTTATAGCTATTCATGTTATATAAAATTCACATATATAACAATCTCTTATAAATAAATAAAAATAAACAAACCAGTGGTAAAACAAGGGAGCACAATAACCGCATAGTGGATCTCGCCAAGTGAATGCACAACGTCGACTGAATACTGATAAAATATTGATCTCCACAGTCTACACTCTACGTACAGCTCGGGTCAGATGATAACGTTGTAACTTGTAATAGATGATTAAAATAACTATTATTATTTATATAATATTATTTATATAGGATTGTAATAATAACACGTGTGCCTCTTCACTAGAAAAAAATTAAGTTTTTGTAATTTCTTGTTTGTTTTAGATTTGTAAAAGTATTATGATTTGTGATACTTGATTAAACCAGTTTGTTGAATTAATCGTTAATGACGATATCATCGATGATTTTGCTAGCAATTGAAAGCGTTGATTATTTTAAATGCTTATAGTGCAATAAAGATAATTATTAATGGTTATCGATTGTATATTATCCTCCTTTGATTAAGTTGAAATATGACTAAAAACTATAAATTGTACAATTTCAAATAAATTTTCAGGTTGCATTCTACGAACTGACAATTGTAGAGTTCAACTTCACGCTGTATCCCGCTTGTAGCAGTGTATTTGGAGAGAGCCTAGTGTTATGACACCCCTCCCCTATTTTCCGCCGAATTATGGTAGCATTGCGTGTTGAATGGCGGAACTTAACGCTGCGAATATGTTAATTGTAAATATGTAATTTCGAGTGGTAAACATCGAACTCACAACCTGTTGTGTTCATAGCCACAAGCATGTGCTTGAGCGGCACGACTAGCCTCAATTCTAGAATTAAAGGTGGCAAAAATTAAGCGTAAAAATATAAGTTGAAGGCTTTCAACTTGAAAATTTATAAATTAAATTCTGAAGTATGTTATGTTATGAAGCGTCCATCATCCCACCAGAATTATGGCTGGTGGAGATGATTGATGCCCTTTATATTAAATAGAATACAAAATAAATATTGTAGAAGTAGTATATTCGTTTAAAACCTAAGTCATGCATATTTTGTAAAGTTATTTGATATATATTTTTTTTTATTGTTCTTACAAAAATATTATATAATTTTATTTTAGTATATGTGTCCTAGATGGCGTTGTTATCACTTATACTAAGCAGGTACTAACATTATAGTAAATAATATAATTTCTTTAATTAAGAAAATTATATCAAAATTAATCAAAAATAAAACACAAGACTAATTCCTAACATAATTTATTGGTAAACCATAAAATTAAACTGTTTTCAATACATTATAATAGAGCTAAGAGTGAACGGTGCTCAGTTATTTTATCATGTTTCACATTAACTAACTCAAGCAAGCCTTTAGTTTAGTTCTGCATACATCACAGATATATGTTTGTACAAAAAATCAATGAATCTTCGAGCACTCATTGAAAACAAACCTGAAAAATAACAATGTACACATTAAACAACAAAATTGTGCCATAAGTGGATATTGAACCCACAACCAATGCATTAACAGTTAGACTTCACACCACTGCATCAAAATGTCATTTGGAAGTAGATGTTACTAAAGAATAAATTCAACTTATTTGTTTTTGACCACAGTGAGAAATCTAAAATAATTCATTCCCCCAAGCAAACCTTTCACTTTGATCTTAGTTTCAAATCCGAAACTTTTTAATGTATAGAATAATAAAAGACTAACTGAAATAGTTGATAGAGATGAATTGATTATTTGATTATGAACTATTTGTCCCATATTGTATAGTCCGAAACAATACCGTTTTCAAGATACGAACCATATAAAGTTTTTTTTAATTTCGTATTTTAATATTTGGACAATAAAATGGGTAGCAATTATTTGTGGGTTGTTTGCATTCTCTGGGCACGGAACAACCTTATCCAAACCTTAGCCAAATTTTTGAGGCATTACGAGTTGAGTGGAGGAACTCAACACCAAACTTTGCATTGTTACCAGAGCGAAAAATAAAAAAGTATATAATTGCATTTACAGTCAATCGACCTCGACATTTATGCATAGAAAATAAAGAATGTACGAAGAAGTGCACGTTCTATAAACGAATTGACTGAGATTGCTAATAATATATAAAAACAAAAAACAATCACCTGATACATACAGCCAAAAAAACAAATTAATCACAGGAAAGCACCAAATCCAAATGCACGCTTGATACTGTCGAAGTAGTACCGTTTCCAATTGTCCCTGGTCTGATCCACTTCTGATGAAGGGACAAGATCCTGTTTTAGAGTAACTAAGGTGTGGTCATCCTGGAAATTGATAAAAAATTTTTTAACATATTTTACTATATAACATATTTTTATATAACATTATATTACTTTCCTTATGTTTAAAATATATATTTTTCATATTTATTTAAAATTAATATTAAAATATAATTACATTTTAACCTCTTTTTTTAATTAAAATAAAATTTTTAGAAAATAATTTATAGAACTACCACCAGGCTGAGATGACTCTTTGTATATTCAGTATGTACTTATAAGGTCCATATATTTATATATATGACGGCGCGCTGCTATTTATTAGTTTTAATTATAATCTCGCAATTATTACATTTCGATTTTAATTGATTTATGTAATGGATTATATTAGAAGAATATTTCAAATGGAGCGGGTAACCCCGAATAGGGTAGTAGGTGTAGCCACGAAGAATAGCGGATGTCATTGGTTGACAGCTATGGCGTGAGATGTTCGCCAACTATCCTATTGGCTCCTAATCTATTGTAATTTTGTTAATCTTGTGATATTTGTTGTAAAACTTTTATGTAAACGAGTAATAAGACATTGTAGAATATAAGTGTGACTTTTATTTAAACATCTCTGTTGCTACAACGCCCACAAATGAATATTGACAGCCAAGACCGCTTTGAGGCCCCTTCTGATGCTTCTACATATATATGGCTCTTAGCTCTGGAATCTATCTTGAGAGACCATTTTAATTCATGTATGAATGAAAAAGGTATATCAAGATCAATCTCAGAATTGAGAGCAGTTTATAAATACAGGCCCTAGACTTGGAGCGTTAGAATTAAGACACTCCATTCTCTGGTCACTGCTATATTTTTTGTATTATAAAAAAAAAATCATAACATACAGATTAATATATCACTTTTTGATTGATCTAAAACTCGACTTATATAATTGAACTCATAAATAAAAATATAAAGTATGTATAGAATTGCAATTTGTCATTGCTTATCACATTCTTTAAACCACTTCTTATGGAAGTGGTGCGCAAACCACCATGATAAAAGTACATACAAAACGCAAAATTTGGTAAATACGGAAAAAAATATGGATCAAAGAAATTATAGTATAAAATAAAATAATAAACACATAAAAATAAATAATAGGTTGTTTTGTCATAGTGGGACGGAAACTGATACTAACTGTTTGTGGGTTAAATATCCACTTAAGAGAATTAAGTACGTTTATTTACGCATCATTACACAACACCTCCAATGAAAGTGAAAAGTAGTAAGTTAAAGCTAACAAAGTGTCTTGACACTACTTCTCTATACCAACCCTGCCATATGTGGAATACATTGTAAAGCTAAAACATATACATACCTTTTCTTCAATATTAAATGTGACTTCAGAAAAATGTTGATCGGGCCACTGCTTGTATCTCCATAACTGAACTATCTTTTTGCCAGGTACCAATTCTCTAAATTCCCCTCTTACATTTCCACCGAATAAAGAAAATTTCCCGCCTTTTTCTGCCTCCATTTTCACATGTCCTTGAGTAAAGGCTGTTACCATTTCAACTCTAGTCATTGCGTCGTAAAACTCGTGGGCCCTACATTGAAAACTTTCTGATAATTCTATGGATTTTGTATCTAATTTTAATCCAATTTGTTTGTTCTGATTAGAAACAACAGGCTCCATGTTTATTTTCTTATTAAAACCACTTGTGATTGTTGAAACATTGTCAGGTTTAGGAGCTTCGCCTTTCTTGGGTAGAATTAAGCCTTTCGAGAATTCTTCCTTAAGACTTCTTATATATTCATTTAATTGTTTACGGATTTCGTCTTTGCCTTTGTTATGCATGAATGCTTTTACTCTTTGGGCTTCATCTCCAGTGCCTTTTATGGTGACAGTCATCTGTATGACATAGAAATTATACATTTAGAGTTTCTGCTTAATATAGTAAACTATTAAAATACATTTTATAATGAAAATATCTCAATACATATAAAGCGGACATGTCAAAATATAAGGTTTAACAGAAAACAGAATAAAAATTCTTGCTCTAAATAAATGAAGTTAAATTAAAAATATATGCTATATACTTATATTTATAATGTTATTTTATTTATTTAAGAACAAGATGACACATAAAATGTCCTTGTCCTAAAAATTGAGCAAAATGTGAAGACTACTAGACTCAGCCTACCAAATGTGAGGCTGTAAGAAAAAAACCAAGAACATAAACAGTGGAGTTATAACAGTCTAATACTATTTATTGGCTTTACTCCAATTGTAATTTGTGACATTGACAATACCTAAAATAAATCCATCAACTGTGTACAAGAATTAATTTTGATATAAATAATATTTATGTCATAATTAATACACTACAATTACACTTTATAGTTAGAACTATTGAATGAGAAATCATTGAATGAATACAATTATTTTTTTTTGGCAAAGGATTTTACTTACATCCACTTCACTGACATCATTTTCCTCTGATAGATTTGGAATATGTATTTCTCCATTCACCTTGTCCTTACCACCGGCCAACACACCCTCCCACTTCAATTTAATATCCCACTCATAGAAAAATATTAGTTTTCCTTTCCTATTATTTGCTGTGGCTTCACCATCTATTTTTTCTACTTCGCTAATCTTACAATCTATTCCATTTTGGACTATTTTTAAATTAGTCAATAATTCTTTCAACCGATCTTTCGACCAAGGGCCGGCGTTTTTCTCCGTCCAGTGCCAATTATTTACGTTGGTTGCGTCAGGACGTTCCTCGACTATCCATCGAGGGTCTCCTTCTCCCCATTTGGCCATTTTCACCAATAAACGTTAACACGAGGTGCCGAATGATCCGCGTTTTTTCGAATCTAATGCTCAAGGACCCAAGATTAGCGCACTATATGATTATTTTCTGTATTAACTATTCAAAAACAAAATGTTTTATATCTTATTACACTTAGATTACGTTAAGTTCATACAGATTTCAGTAATACTACAGAAGTGTTCTATAATTCGTCGTCACTTTCAATTCTATGGAACTATAGTATTCGAGAAACGTCGTA
This sequence comes from Heliconius cydno galanthus, assembly GCA_036379175.1. Classification (NCBI taxonomy): domain Eukaryota; kingdom Metazoa; phylum Arthropoda; class Insecta; order Lepidoptera; family Nymphalidae; genus Heliconius; species Heliconius cydno. The sequence continues at coordinate 78,034 of JAKRZM010000959.1, forward strand.
AGTTTATTAAGTCAATGGTAGACGGCACTGCCACTTTGAATTTGAATGACATTAGGAGTGTTGCTATGATATAGTGGCTCGTTACCAATTTTGTACTTTTAATTGCTTTCAATTATTAGTAAGTATACACATCATCACACAACACCGTAGATGTAGAATTTATAATATATCCGTCATAATTTAATAATGTAAAGTTATTTTATAAGAAGTATAATGTTATTTACTAAATTAATCAATCAAACAACGAAGTACCATAATACCGTGGCCCTAAAACTAAAACTGTACTCTAAGACCTTGTTGACTTGTAAATAATATTTTAGTGCTTAAATGTATAAAATACTTCGTAAGATTCCTTAAATTATTTGTTGTAATCTCAAAGATAATTGACTTGCTGTTTTTTTAAAGTTGGGCAAATATAGATACATCACTTAGGGAAATATTATTAATATGGCAACATCATTGCATTTTCTGTATGTTTCTAGAAACTTAGTTACCAACCTAACCATATATACTTATCCGGTTGTCATAAGTACGTTTCATTTCACATAAAATATCAAGCATATCTTTATTTTAAAGCTTATTTTTATTGTATATGTATGAATATATAATATAAAAAATATCATATATATAAAGATATTTAATAATAATATTAATATTTCAGCCAAAAGTTTAATTATAATGAAAATAACAATGATATATTTAATTATAACGCCTTAAATTATTTGCAAGCAAATTGTATAGAAATAATTGCTATTAATAATTGCTAATAAATTCAAATTCAAAATATTCTTTATTCCAATAAACTATAAAAGCACTTTTGAATCGTCGAATGTACATGTCAACAAAAAGCTACCACCGGTTCGGAAGGCAGTTCTGCTGAGAAGAGCCGGCAAGAAACTCAACAGTTGCTCTTTTCAAAGTCAATGGTATATTTTACTATTACATTAGCTGGCAGCTGTCCTGCCTGACATTCAATAGACATTAATTCCATACATGTTTATCCTCTAAATATTCTTGAACAGTGTAATAAGCTTTACTTGTTAGAATATTTTTTACAGATATTTTAAATTTTGGTAGTGGCAAACTAAGAATACACTGCGGAATTTTATTATATACACGTATACTCAGCCCCATAAAAGGTTTATTAACTTTTTGGAGGCGAAAACTTGGAGTAACAATCTTATCTTTATTATTTATCGTTATCCTTGTATTAATAACATTAACACTAACGTAAGTTTAATAAGTAGTAATAATTAATTTTAATAAGCTCTGCGGCCATCGTGGCGCAGTGGCATAAACATGCAACTGAACGCGACAGTGGACTCGATTTCCCCTCCGGAAATGAAATATTTTATATTTTCATTTTAGCGTTCAGGAAACGAGGTAAAGCGCGACGTTGAGTGCTGCCACTCAAATCAACACGCTATGTCTCAATAATTCAGCGGGAAGTAGGGAAGTATTAATGGGGAACGTAATATCTTAACACTAGGTTTCCAAGTTCCCTCTGTCTATATGCACGTTATGTATCCCGTTGTACGCTGTAGCATGAAGCTAAAAAAAAGAAATAACATCGTAGTTACAAATGGATAAAATTTTAATTTACTGAAAAAAATATAATAAGTACATACATTCATCTTACAACATATTATGAAACAGTTTACATATTTTCCTTATTATTTTACCAAACATTATGCAAACACATGTTTTAAGACCATCGCATTTCAATTAACATATTTTTATTTAAAAACACTGTAGCATAATAATAATAAGAGAAACTGTATTGAATACGTAATTACACTATTGTGAATTGGGCAGCACGTTATCTTAGTGCGAGAGAGATAAATACCTGCTAGCCGGGTAGCCGGGCCGGCCAAGCTATACTACATCAACCAGTTTGTATTCGAGTTTGGTTAGCGCACTACCACGCAAGTGTTCCGCAACAAAATAAAAAATAATGTTTCCACTTCGTCGCGTTGGCTGTAAGGTGTGAAGTCTACTTCTAAAAAAATAATTCGCGCTATTTTAAGTGTCATTATATATATATTGTGGAACGTGTTGCAGATCCTAGAACAATGGCGGGCACCGGCTGCTTTAAATACAGTCTCAAAAACGAAGAATTTCAGCTCGGAAGCTCCTCGGCCTTTATCAGTCTTGACAGAGGATGAATTAGCAATGAAGGACACAAGTAAATATAATATCCTATCTTATTTCATTCACCATTTTATTAATATATGTTGCGGTCGGTGTGTAAATTTATACTACATACTTAGTGATATTTAATAGTACTGTACCTAAGTACTGTACCTAATAAACCATAATTACATAGTAAGAAAGAACTACGAGGAAGTTACAACTTTTTACGTCGCATTTTATTGAAAGGCTAAAGTTCAATAAAAAATTAAGGAAATAACAAATACACAATACATTTTGGTGCACTTGGTTAAAATACGAACACCAAACGAGTTACATTTATGAAGCCAAAAAATATGAAGGTCATATTAATCTCTAAATATCAAACTCATCTGAATTCATTGTTCTCCAATATTAAATCAATATTGATATTATCGAAGCTGCCTGAGCAAAGTTACATATCTTAAAAGTTCTATTTTCTTAGTTTAAGTCTTATAAAATGGAGAAGACTTTCTTCTTCACACTTTTTTCCTAGAGGGGTAGCCAGGGAGGATATAGCGCCTAACACTAACACTACGGTCTCTGTATACTTCTCTAGCCTCTTTAGCTCTTCATATATGTTTCTTTCATTTTTCATTCATATTTCTTCATCTTTCTTTCATTCTTTTTCTATAATTCCTACATTTCGGGTCAAACATTTAATTCAAAATAAAAATTACTAAATTTAGTAATTTCAACGCTCGAGTATACCTATTATCAGCTTTAAAACAAATAAGTGACATTGTTTATCAATGATATAACATTGATAATACTGATAGTTATAATGTTTTATTATTGCTACACGAATTACGGACATTTGTAATACAAACATAATAGCCCAAGATCCCAGAGCCGCCAGGCATACGTCATTTTAGCAAAGCTGAAATTTTGAGGACTATTAGTTCAATATGTAGTTAAGACAGTAGATATGCCTACTCACTAACTTGAAAGTGGAGCCCTGTCAGAGGTAGCGCCACATCTCTGTCGGGGAAGATGAGTGAACCATGGAATTGGTCTGAGTGCTTAAGAGGGTTCTGGAAAAAGTCCGTAAATAATATATTTAAAATTAAAGCTTGATAGTTTAACGTTATTTGACCCGATTAAAAACAACCTTTAGGACGTCTGGCAGGAGTAAAAGCCGACGTAAAGGGTCTGGTAATCATAAATATACATTTTTTTACATTATTATTAAAAATATATTTAAAATTATTTTAAAGCATAAACATGTTTAACTTAGAACAAAAAACTAAACTAGTTTGTTTGTGCCCCAAAAATATCTTAAGTCATATATAAATAAAGTTTTTATATCTTTATTTGTACAGTAGTTATCATTTTATCGTACATATATGGCTGTTGATGACCTTGATTGCCGTCATTAAGTGAAAAACATTAAATATTTTACGTCATACTACTATTTAATTATTAATTTAACAACTATTGTGAGTACGAGTATTTTTTAGCTTCACAAACCCGCACATACCAGGTAGTCCTAAGGTACCTGGAAACCTAGTAATTAGACACGGGAATGGGAACGGCCCATTAAGATACTTGTGTTCTCCACTTTCCGCCGAGGCATTCCGCGTTGAGTAACGGAACTAAACGCGGCACTACGCCCCGTTACCAGAGTGAAATGAAAAAATAAACAATACACTCCCCCGAGTAGAACTCGAACCCACGACCATCGAATTTATAGTCAGACTGTACCAATGTGCTAATATGGCCTCCTTTAAACTTGTTTTTTATAAAAACTTTAATAGAATGACCAGACTAGTCTTGTTTACCTACGTCAACAAATTAAAATTTAGAAAAAAATGTTATAACAACTAATTATAGAAAAGAATGTTTTAATGTAATAGTTTTACCACAAAATATAATTATAAATTATCTGTTATCACTAAGTAAGTATCTCAAAATGGAGACCCCAGTCACTTGTTTACTTTAAATAAACTGTTTATCTCGTTGCCAAATTTTATCATTTACTTATACCTACATATACATGCTATATTTATATGACAAAATAACTTTATGTTGCTATGAAAATATTATTTGCGTTCTTGATAAGAAGATACGTAACGTATTGTATAAGCGGTAGGCTCGTCTTTTATACTGGTTTCTGTTAATGATATTAGCCAACCAGTTTGGTATTTAGTTTAAATTTAAATTTATAATTGAGTAATATATAGTAAACTATAAAGAAATTTGGGTACAAATAGATGCCGTTAGTTGTAGTAGTAGTGCCGCAGTTAAGGAATATCTGGACACGATACGATAATTGTATTTATATTTTAGAAATAACAGATTACAAAATTTATGAAATCTTTCATTATACTTAAGGAAATTGTGTAAAAAAATCAATGCAGTGAGATTTTATCCCATCATCATTTTGCCATTTAACCAAAACAATTCGAAAACTATTTTTTTGTCATTACGATCTTCTGATTAACATATTATTTAAACTAGCGACCCGTTTGTAAATAAACCATCATGGAGTTGGCAAGTAAAACAATAATTAGTTATGTTTTAGTAGTTGTATAAAAGTATAACAATGTATAAATAAATATATTTCTACATAAAATCGTTAGTATAATTTAATTAAAAATGGGCGTTGAGTTCCCCACGCAATGCCTCCAGAATTCAGAAAGGCAGACTCCAGGCAGAAAGGGGGGAACGGAAGGTCTTAAAACTAGGTTCCCTCTGCCTACCCTGCTGTGTGCAGGATGCGGGCGTGAAGCTGATTTTTTTTTAAACTGACTGTGGATAGTGAGGAATGGTAATAACACAAATTATTTTTTTTTTGGTGAGTACGTCGTTTGGTTCCGCTACTCGTTCAGGACTTTGACTTTAAAATTCTTAGGGTTAATATTTTGTTAGAGAAATTTCTGGGGTAGGCAAAGACACAAGACTATTCGGGGATGAGCACAACGGCCCTCCCTTGTTCCTACGACGTCGGTGGTCCATTCATGCCTTTCATGTTTTAAAAGGCTCTGGGCGCGCCTCAATGCCGTTCTTAAGATCAATCTCAGAATTAAGAGTGGTTTACAAATACAATTTCTAATACGTGTGCTTAAAACAAATAAAAATATTCGTTGAGAAAAGATACAGACAATAGATAATAAAGAAAAATATGAATTGCTTATTCGCTGATAACGTGACATGTTTATCATAACATTACTATGATATCAGAAGATAATTTTCATTTGGGTGGTATTTAATAATATTTAATATTTGTTTAAAAGGCTAATTTAAAGTCATTTACCTGGTTTTTTGCCGTAACAAATCTCAAGGCAAAAATATTTTTGTGTTAGTTACTTATTTAATACACACATAAAATATACAATATATTAATAGTAACACGTTAAATACTGTGAGATAATTTATATTCACAGGCCTGACTGACTAAAATGATCGTACTAAATCTCTGAATATTAGCTATGTGTTGTAATTACAGCATAATTATCTAAAATGTAAATGTAGGTATTATGTATTTTCATTTAAGTCAAGTACTATTCTTGACATGACTGACATTTTTATTCCTAGTAAATGAAATTTTACCGATTGACTTAAAATTTTGAATTGAATTCTTGAGGCGTGTTGTGTGACGGAAAATAATAAATATTTAATTTCCTGGTTCCGTCATAGCCTGCATTGATAATCACACGTTTGTGTCCCTCCGCCACTGGCCTCAAGCCGTGTTGAAATTATTATAATAAATAATCACTCAACTTTCAGATTTCATATTTTTTTTCTGTTTCAGTTAGAAAACTAGCAAATGAACAAATAGCACCACTGGTGAGAAAGATGGACGATGAACACAAAATTGATGAAGGCGTCAGGCAGATGTTATTCGATAATGGGGTAAGTTACATAGCTAGCTGACATAAAGATTTCTAAGAGTAAAAGTCAATGTTACTAAATATAATTGTTAACTTTTTAAATATTTTATCTATCTCTTTTTTTTATTATCTTCTATTTGCAAGGTTAACAGAGATTGTGTCTAATGAAATATTACTTTGAATAGTGAGTGTATTAGCTCAGGCATAAGGGAGGAATAGGGGAGGCGGGTGTCCTGGACCCATCCCAGAATAGTCTTGTGCCCATCTCAGAAATTGTACTAACAAAAGATTTGCCATGTAAAATATAAAACAAAAAGTTTACACGAACATATCTGTTCAAAGCTAAATTCATTGTTGTGAGTAGAAATTGAACCCGCAACCATCGCGTTTACAATAAATGCTATGCCGCAGCACCACGACGCGACGGCCCAATATTTTCCAAGTATTATATTATTTCCCATATATTTCAGTTAATGGGTATAGAAACCCCAGCTGAATACAGCGGGTCAGAATGCGGTTTCCTAACAATGATGGTAGTCATAGAGGAGTTGTCCAGAGTAGACCCGGCGATCGCCGCGTATGTAGATATACACAATACGCTAGTCAACTCACTGTTCATGAAATTGGGGACTGAGGAGCAAAAGAAGAAATATTTAACGAAATTGTGCACGGAATATGTAAGTGTGACTTTTTTTCGTTTAAGTATATAGATTTTTTATTCAAGCCCTTGTTTATAATCTGCTCACAAGTTTGAAATCGATTTTGAGAGGGACTTTGAGATACAGTTTTTATTTATAAATCTGTGAATGAAAATGTCATCTCAAGATCGATGGCAGAGTTGAAAGCCAGTCATAAATAGAATTTAGACTGTAGATAATAATAATAATAGTAAAATATCCTATAAAATTCTTAAATTTCGATTTAACTTCGCAGCTTTTCAATGTTTGCTAAATCAATCGATTTTTATACGAAAAATCAAAACATATATGATTTAAAATGCTATTAATAAATTATTTCCCAAAATTCTAAATAAAAATGCATTATTTAGCCAATGTACTTAAAAATAAATTGCAGGCAGGCAGTTTCTGTTTAACGGAGCCCACGTCAGGATCAGACGCGTTCGCCCTAAAGACCGTAGCTAAGAAAGATGGCAAAGATTATATTATAAATGGATCCAAAATGTGGATATCTAATTCTGATGTGGCTGGCGTGTTCCTTGTGATGGCTAACGCTGATCCTTCTAAGGTAAGTTTTTTTGCTTCACGCACACTGCAAAGTAGGTTGGTGGAACCTGGGAAACAAGTGTTACATTATTTCGTCCCCATTAGGACACTTCCAATCCCCACTTTCGGCCGAATTCTCGAGTGCGTGTCTTGTGTCACCCCGAGTACGAATCGAATCCACAACCATTGCTTTAACGTTTGTGCCCTTACGCCACTGGTCTCAAAGTTAATTGGATAATAATCAAAAGTTAATTGACTAAACTATTTTCTAATACATTTTGTAGATAAAGCTCTTTTTGCTTGAGCAAAAAGTTATTATGTTACATCAAATTCACTTTGTTGACCCTCAGATAAAACTGATGCAATACATAAATACCATACGTATGTAAGTTTTCGAAAATACGTGAAGTAAATAAATAACAAGTAGACGATTACGTCATTTTAATTCACTATAAACATTATTTATACAAATAAACTAAATATTTGCATAGTGTATATTTATAATAACATTCTTTTTTATTTTTTTTAAATTTCAAAGCAGTAAAACGGACATTTTATTATGAACTCTTCCTAGAATTAAATTTGAAATACATATAACAATCGTTTGCGTTAAATTGTACAGTATATCTGTATATTACTTTTTTTTTCCACATAGCAAGATAGACGACAACGTTAAGAAAATCTATTCCCACACACTGCTCAATTTTCGAGACATTTCAAGTGTCAAGGCGAAACTCAACGCCGCGCTTTGACTTATTATCAGACAGGACAGGAAATAAAAATAACCCATTCCCCCGTATAAGAATCGAACCCATGAACGTCACATTTAGAGTAAGACGCTGTGCCGCTGCGCCACGACGGGCTTATCGAATAAATTAGTAATAAGAAAACAAATACAGTATTATGAAATCGACCATTAAATGTTAATAATAAATTAATTGATAGTAAACATAATATTAAGTAAACAGAACCTTTTAATGCGTTTTATTTCATTTATACGCCATCTAGATGTGACTAAAAACACATCGGTTCCGTATTCAGACACGGGGATGAGGATCGGTGTTAGAATGGGAATTAATATTTTTGTTTCCTCGCTGTGGCAACAAGATAAAGTAACCGTGGTTGAGTTCCGCCCCTCAACACGCAATGCTTCGAGAGTTCGGCGGAAAGTGGGGAACGTAGTGTCTTACTTAACACTTAGGTACTTATTTATATATTAATAAGAAGATTATAATATGATAATTGGATTTTTTTAATGTGATAAAAGAAGGTCGTGGTGCTGCAGTTTCACAGCATCTAACTGTAAACGATTGTAGGTTCGGACCTATTCAGCAGAATCTGAGTCGGTGGCAGTTTTCTGTAGGACTACCAGTACTGACATTTCTATGTAAATTGAATTCAATTCAAAAGTAGTTGTAGTTCGATTTAAAAATGATTATAACGGTCTAATTGAATAAATAACGTTCTTCCACAGGGATACAAGGGAATAACCTGTTTCATAGTAGAACGGGAGGCCCCCGGCCTAAGTGTTGCCAAGCCTGAAAACAAACTCGGTATACGCGCGTCCGGCACTTGTATGGTACATTTCGACAATGTCAGAGTACCTGAGGAAAATATTTTAGGAGAATATGGAAAAGGGTGAGTTTTATAATAACAGTAGACAATTTCTTTTTCAATATTAGACATATGTTGCTTGACAGCGGAACCTAGCGCCACATTTTGTCCTACCGGACCAGGGAAGACATAATTATTGTAATATTCATTTACGAGTAAGGAATGAGGAATCATATCCGTTACGTGAAAATAAAGAACTAAAACACTTTTAAGAGCCTCATTTGAAACAATAGTGACATCATCATTCAGAGATCGTCGTAGCGCAGCGTCTGACTGTTAACGCAACTGTTGTGGGTTCGATTCCCACTCGGAGGATAAAATATTTGCCCCCGCATTTGGTAACAGGATAAAATGCGATGTTGACTTCCTCTACTTCTACTTAACAACACGTCTAAATACAAGGTGCTTTCTCTCTAGCCTGCTAAAATAACATATTTAAATGTCATTTCAGCTACAAATACGCAGCCGGTTTCCTTAACGAAGGTCGTATAGGTATTGCGGCTCAAATGATAGGTCTCTGCCAGGGTTGTATGGACGCCACCATACCTTATACTTTAGAGAGGAAACAGTTCGGGAACAAGATTTATGCTTATCAGGTAATTATTCAAGATTTTTAAGTTTGTGTAAATTGTGAAAATCATTTTTTTCCTTGCCTGTTCTCACTTTTTAACCGTGCCTACCTCAGAAGTTTGTTTCTCACTTTAGATTTTAATAGTAACAAATTATAAAGTTTGTAAATAAAAAATGGCACTTCCATACAATAAAGTGACCTTTTTTATCAGTAAGTACTTTAACTGTTTTTAAAATTGAATTGTAATTTAACAGGGTATAAGCTATCAAATAGCGCACCTGCAGACGCAGCTGGAGGCGGCCCGCCTGCTGGCGTACAACGCGGCACGCCTCAAAGAGAACGGGCTGGAATTCGTTAAGGAGGCCGCCATGGCGAAGTATTTTGCTTCAGGTACGTTATATAACGACTGTAAACGACGTTTGTGGGTTCGATTCACACTTAATGAAATAGTTCATTCCTCTCTCTCTATGAAATAGTTCATAAAAATTAAGATGACGGAGTTCGTTGATTTCCACCACAGCAAAACCCCAGCGTTAGTTTCCGCCACTCAACACGCAATGTCCTCAAAGAGAGTAGTTCTCAAAATGAGCAGAAAGTGGAATGAAGAGTATATTGACTTATAGAGGCTAGAGTCGACTCCCACGAGGTACGATATGCGTGAAGATAAAAAATATGTTATTTCCAATAGAACTGGAACCCACAGCCTTCAATTATGACTTGTTAAGACATTAAGCATAAATACTTTTTTATACATAATATTATAATTATGTTTTTCATGCTGCTAAATAAAAGTTATATGGAAAAAAAAATAAAAGGTACTAGTCCCCATCAATTTATTTATATCAATATAAGTACTGTAATACAAAAAACAAAATACTACTGTAATACAAAAACATGTATATTTTTTTATTTCAGAAATAGCCCAAACTTTAACATCCAAATGTATAGACTTCATGGGAGGAGTTGGTTTTACTAAAGACTTCCCTCAAGAGAAATTCTTTAGAGACGCCAAAATCGGTACCATTTACGAAGGAACCAGCAATATGCAATTACAAACGATCGCTAAGCTGATAGAAAAGGAATACTCTTAATAAATATGTTAATTTATATTTTAAATAATAATAATAATAATATTTACTGTCTATATTTAAAAAAAAAAACTATTTTCTTAATATACATTAATAATAAAATTGGTATAATTTATGAAAGAATTACAAAAATAATACATTTTAAAACTATATTTACTTTATTAAAATACAATTTTTACAGATACAAGATTTTTGTACAAATGGACAATATGCATTGAATATAATAATTCTGTAAATAAATATATTATTTAACTTTAAATAAATACTGTATGAGATTTGAATAAAATATTTACAATGAGTATAAATAATTATTTTTGCCCTATATTTTACCATATATTGGCACAATTTATAAGAGCCAGCGATTGACATTTAAAAAACATTTTTTTTTTAAATTTTGTTATTTGTCCTAATTACACATATATTTTTTTTAGATGGGGAACAGAGTGTCTTAACACTAGGTTCCCTCTGCCTACCCTGCTTGCAGCATGAATTATTTTACACTATGAATTGATGTTAAAAGTTTCAATCAATGTACAAGGATATAAAAGTAGGAAATAATTAAAACCATTCAAAATACACCATTTTAATTCATTTATTTTTGTAACCTAACAAACAAATATTGAGGCATTTAATGAAAATAAGTTTTTTAGCTAAAGGAAAATAGAGACATAAAAATTTTAATGTAGTGGAGCCTGAACAATCCGAGTTCCATCATGTTAAAATTATTATACAGTTCTACAACTAGAAATTATTTATTAATTATATATTAAATATTAGTTTATATGTATAATTAATAAGAATTAGTTTATATTTCTAGAAACATCTAAATATACACTATAACAATCTAAATAATTCTATGCAATTCAAATTTCATTTAGGGTCATGTGGCAGTTTAAAACCAACCATTCTTGCTGTTTCCTGCACACTCCTTTCACCTTTACCTTTAAATTCTGCATTAATTTCCTTGTATTTTCTTGAAAAGTGTAAATACTCATAATAACTCTTAGCTTTAAAGTGCATTTCATCAGCTGCTTTACAAAGTTGTTGATCAGTTGTTTGATATTTTCTATATTGACTCAAAATATATCTTGCCATTTGGTTTTCTGTTAACTTTTTTGTTGAACTTTGCTTTCTTATTTCTGATAGTACTTGTCTTAATGTGACTAACACTGGTTTTGTTGATATAGAAGCCATTGTGAGACCTTCAAAGAAATTTACTTAATTATTAGATTATTTTTGAATATTTAACTTTTCTATCATTAATGTTGTTATAAATTCTTCAGTGTTTTTATATTCTGGTTTACTTTCTTTAGACCAAAATCCAATTGGCACACTTTTAAGATTTTCATTCAAAAAGTAATGCAATGAAGTGTCATTAAAAATATCTTTATATATAAAATTATTATCTAATATACTTTCGGTGGTATATGGATATATATTTTGTATATATGGGACAGTTTCTTTAAGTACTCTACTAGGATGATTCTCTATGAGAGAAGTGAAGCTATTACAAATTAATATGCAATTCTGTAAATGTAAACTCCAATTGCTCCAAAGAAAATTATTAGTCAGTTGTTTAGGGCAGTGTGGTAAATAAACTAAAGTGATATCTTGATCACTTATTACATAATTTCCTTCTGTATTCTTTTCTATAACATCAAGGTTAAATTGTTTTAAGATTTCGCATTCATCTGCGTAAAATATAGGGTCGTGTACTAAAACTTTTTTAGGTTTAAAGTGACTTTTTAAACATAATAACAATGCTAGCTGATATTTAGATATCTGACAGTCTCCTATGTGACCGAGTCCAAAACATACTATTTCTGCTAGAGTTCTATGTTTTAAAACGTTACTCACAGAGTTTATTACGCCTTTTAAATATTCAGAAGTGTGTATTTCTTCTTCGGCGGCTTGTATAATTCTAAAAATAAATAGACAAATTAGAACATTTTTGAACATAACCTCAAAATATAATTATTTTTTTGTATCGTACCTATAAGATTTTTCAATATTTATTTTTAAATCCTCTTTTTGAAAATCTGTCTTGTTTAATGGAACTTTGGTTGATTTTTTGTTTGTAGATTTTTTAGATGTTACGATTTGAAAACCATCACTGTCAAATTGTGGTTTTGACATTTTGGTAAATTGTTGCCATTGAAACACTGTAATACGTTTAATAGATTTGTGTTATGCCAAGAACTAATAATATAAATTTTCTTTAAATTAAAAAGTAATAATTTTATAATATTTTACAAAAATTACTGTTTCATCATATCATTCATGTTTTTTCTGTTATATGTGACACTGACAGATTATTTTGCGTCTGATGAATGATATATAAAGATTGATTTTATTTTGCAATAAGATTTTTTTATTTAAAACTTCAAAAAACAGATAAAGAATAAAAATATAAAAGATTTTACAGCCTGATAGTAGTCAAATCTATTCAGGAATGAATAGACAATATTGTAGATACACTTACCTTTTAAGATTTTTCCTACCATTAAAGGATGTATTAATTAGTATTATTTTCACTAAGGCTTATTTGTGCTGCTTATTTGTTTAACCATTAACTTTTAGGTTGAACGAGGTTTTTAAATTATCACCGTAGAGCAATTGCCATCCGTGCGGGTCTGCGTAAATATATTTCCCAGCGATAAAATAAAAGGTATTTTTTAAATTGAATGTTATCAAATTACATTTTGGAAAGTTTTACTGACAATAATATCGACAACTATGAAAAGAAATAAATATTAAAGTATTAATTTGTTTAATATTCAAATTTATCGCACATAATTTATAATTAATTGCTAATTAGAACAAAGCCATAAGTGGAAAGTCTTTTAAGCTGCAACTCTCTAATGTTTAAAAAACAATTTATTTTTTTTACCTTCTTATAAATATTCAACATGTGAATGTTATAATTATACTTAAAAGTAGTATGCAAAATATAATATATATTGATAATATTGTGTAATCTTTTGGCTGTAAATAGTTAAGCACTATTAAAATTCAAGTCATTGCTTTAACGAAGACTAAGACTTAATAAGTTAGTAAAAAATTTATGTTCTCATCACGTAACTGATTAAACGAATGTCTAATGATGTAATAACAGAATATAATTAAAAAGGTTTGTTATAATGTATAGTAGTTTGTTTTACAGAAGTCACAGGGGGTGACTACTTAAAGCTTAATTTTTTTTTAAATATGAAAAAAATTTGGGGCCGTCGTGGCGTAGGGGCAATACATAGGGGTCGTGGGTTCCATTTGCACTCGGAAGTTATTTTATGTTTTCATTTCTTCGCTCTGGTAACAAAGCAAAACGCGGCGTTAAGGTTAGTGACAATGATGATATAAAAAGATTTTTAACATTTAAATAGTGTAATTCCACATTTAGAAAAGAAATATACCTACTTATTTAAAAAACGTACAAAAATTGGAATGCAGTGAAATTTGAACCCGGAAACTATCCAACCACTATAACAACTAAGCGATACTACCAGCTATTCTAAATAAGTATATTAAAAGATATATCAATTATAATTTATATAACATCAATCGATTGCTAACCTACCTTGTGTCAATAAAATTAAAGTGACAGCATTAGTTACTACGCAGCTGCTGACTAATTGAAGCCGACTTAAGAGAAAAACAAACACGTTTCACTTGAAATATTTTATATGTGACTGAATGCGTGTAATTAAGGACGCCATGACATACGATACGTATTTTTGGTGTTACTTTTTACTATTTCGTTCGTGGACAAATAAAATATTTGTATTAATCTGTTTTTTTTATATTATTAGGATTGCGGTTTTTTCTCTAAAACCGTCTGTTTGTACACACTAATGTACATTTATTAAAAGGTATTTGAATCCACGAACAAACAAATAAGTCCTCAGAACATCACGATACTCTGCTATATGGGTAGTTACTGTTCCTAAATATAGAACGGCGCAGCGGCAATGTCGAGTCGAAATTGACTTAATAAAAATGCCTTAGGTTTGGTCAATCATGTGAATGTGGTAGACAAGTTCAACTTATATTATAAAGGACGTTAGAGAACCATCGTGGTACAATAGATAACTTCTGTATGCAATGGTTGTGGGTTCAATTCGTTCCGTGAAAAATTCTGCATGTATTTAAAATATAATAGAGCTTAGCTTCATTGTTATGGAAAAGCGATCTGGGAAATGGTTAGTTTTGGTGCATGCGTGTGACTGTAAACGCAACAGGAAAATCTATATTTCTAAAACAACTATGACAAACAAGACGCCCCCTGCAAGACTTTTAAATAAAAAAACGATTTATGATGTAAGATAATTCCATACAAAATTATATACCCACCCATCCAATACTTATAGCACGAACGGTCATCTTATATTAGCGTAATACCATTACGCTGAAGTCACAGACTGAGGTCGCACACAGAGGAAAGGTCACGGCGCCATTCAAAGAATTGACTATTGAATTTATTGATCAACAAAGGACTAATTCACAAATACCTTTATACGTGCGTATACTTGCTGGCTGTGCTTGCTTGCTATGCTTGCTTATGTAGATATTTGTTATCAAACATAGTATTTATTTTTAAATGAAAAATTTTTGTTTAAGAATCTGGTATCAATTCTCTCTGTTCTCAACTCTTCACACGAGTTTGAGATATTGTGGTAGAGTGGCGGAACTAAACGCCGCGAAAAAAACTTGCCACTGCGGTAAAATGAAAATTCCTCCGGGTGCGAATCGAATCCACAGACAATAGCGCTTTCATTAGACGCTTTTTCGTTAGACGCCGCCACATTGCGCAACAATGTCAATGTTCAGCTTCACGTTGTATTCTGCACCTAGCAGAGCAGTCAGAGGGTACCGGAGAATCTAATGATAAGACTTGCTCCTGTTCCCTACTTTCCACTGAATTCTGGAGACATTGCGTGTTGGGTAGAGGAACTCAACTCCGCGCTTTGCCTCGTTTCCAGAGTGACGAAATGAAATTGTATGCATTAAATATTGTATTTCTTCGTGTGGGGATCGAACTCACGACCTGTCGCATTTACAGTCGCAAGCTTGTCCATACGCCACGACTGTCCTCTGGAGGTTTCTCTGAAAGTAACATTTCAATTCGGGGTTTTTGCTTTGAAAAGCGCATTCAACCCAATAAATTCTTCAGCTTTGTATGTTAGTATGTTTACTTACATACTATGCAGGTAATTTCTATGGATTTGAACCTACAATTTTATTATACAGTGGGCGTTGGCCATCACTTTCAAATTGTGCCACAAAGAAATGTCAAATCTAATCTAATAACATTTAACATATGTTACATTCAATGCTTTCTAAATTTAAAACATAATGAATTCTCAAAACACAATAACGGGACTTATAAAGGCAACTTTCTTTTTAACACTATAGCCCTTATTTAGGCTATTTCGATTCATAGAACCTTTTGAGCTGTGTACATTTTTTCCTTATTTTTATTTGTTTATA
>JAKRZM010000959.1:101763-118272 GCA_036379175.1 Heliconius cydno galanthus
GGCTACACCTACTACCCTATTCGGGGTTACCCGCTCCATTTTAAATATTCTTCTAATATAATCCATTACATAAATCAATTAAAATCGAAATGCAATAATTGCGAAATTATAATTAAAACTAATACATAGCAGCGCGCCGTCATATATATATAAAATTTATGAAATAACAATTGTATATACATATATATATATATGTATATACAATTGTTATTTCATAAATTTTAATTCTCCGAGTCCAGCGTCAAGATGCTATCTGCGTGAAGTCTTAATAAAATATGAAAGTTACTTAAGTCGTTGCGAAGTAGCTTAATTGAATTGTGCACTAAATAAGTAAGTATGTATTATACCTTCATATATAAAGGTATATGAAAGTTATTTTTAATAGCTACATTTATTAATAAATGTGTATAATTTTAAATCAGCTTCACGCTGTATCCCGCACACAGCAGGGTAGGTAGAGGGAACCTAGTGTTAAGACACTCCGTTCCTCACTTTTTGCCGAATTCTGGAGGCATTGCGTGATTAATGGCGGGAGTCAACGCCGCGCTTTGCCTTGACACCAGACCGACGAAATGGAATTATATATTTAAACTAGCGGACCCGGACGTGGCTACGCCTGCTTGAAATATAAGAATATAATTTCTATAGAAATATAATTTCAATCTAGATGAAATGCTAAAAGTGACTATTATATTTATTTTCATAAGGATGAATATCAAAATGACGCGGTAACGAACGCGGTCGCGTAGCGACGACGGTTGTTATTAACATGGCAGAATAAATTGCATGTCAAATTAGAAAGTATTTTAATTTATTAGTATATATGTGTAATGTAATATTATATAGCCTATAGCACTTCTGAAGAATGCAGCTTTCATACAAAACAAAAACATAGTAAATCGGACCAGTAGATCCAGAGATCTTAGCGTTCAAACAAACAAACAAACAAACAAACAAACAAACTCTTCCGCTTTATTATATTAGTATAGATAGTATAGATAAATATTTCATTTCCTCGAGTGGGTATAGAACCCACAACCAGTCGCGTTTACAGTCACACTTCGTGCCCTTGCGCCACGACTGACCTCACCTGTAATAATAAACTGAAATTAACGATTACACTATAAAGTGCTTAATTGTATAGTTCTACTACTACCTGGTTTCAATGGTCACAAATAAAGGTTCACAGAGAAACAGAGCGGAACAGCCCCGTTGCGTAACTGCATCCACCGTTGTGACATATCATTATATAAGGCAAATGTTTTTATTACCTAGCTTTACCTACTAGTCTAGTGATATCTACTCAAAATGCATGTTTTAAAGAACCCGCTTACTATAAAGTTGTAATACTTGTGCAGCTCTCAAAAAAATTTCACAAATAAATATTTCTATGTTTATGCTGGACAATCATAAGTTAAATCAAATACCACATCACGTTTAATATAAAAATATTTCGAGATGAAAATGTTATATTATTTCAGTAGTCATTCTAATTAAGACAATTAAAGTGAGCAAAAATAAAATTTACTTAACTTAATTTTAACAGCTTCACGTTTTTTTTTCAGCATAAGTAAGCAGAGGGAACCTAATGTTAAGACCTCATTCCCCGCTTTCTATCAAATTTTTGAGAGTTGGCGTCTTGAGTCGCGGGACTCAACACCAGAGGCGCGGGTACAAATTCAAACAGAAAACTATTCTTATCGATCCGCCGCATTAAGAAAATGCATAAAGTAAAAGAAAAAATATTAATTGACGGGTAAAACTGCAGGCCAACTCTTGTAAATAAAAAGTGAACAACATAATAAGATGCGACTTTAACAGATGGCGTTGGATGCGTCATCTTGATAAAGTACTCTATTGACATTATGTTGACCTTTTTCTGTATGCACATTTTTGTTTTGGTCATTTTAAAATACGAGTACATCTAATAAAAAACTATTATTATTAATTAAAGATATAAGAGCATAGAGATAATTCTGATAGCAGTTTCAGTAAAAATCATCGAAATAAACATTGACTTTGTCATACAATAAAAAAAACACTAACACGCAATTCCCCAAGAATTATGCAGAAAGTAGTGACTAGAAGTATCGGAATAAGAAAGATTTCAAAATGTGTACATTACTTGACCTAATAGATAGTTATTATTAGTAGAAATGAACTTTCGCTATTAACACAAATTTACTTTCGGCTTTTTGTTATTTTAAAAAACATGTAAGACGCAAAATTACAAGTAATTGAGTACTTGGGTTGAAAGGTTGTGAGAAAGGTGTTATATTGAAAAATAACGTTGTGGTAGTAGTTATAGGCGATAGCGATTTCCACAACTGGTAAATTATGTTTTAATAAAGATAATCAATGCAAACCTAGATAGGTGATATAATACAGGGTAGGTAGATGTAATTTTTATAGTACTGTTGGTTTTTTTAGCATCATATAGCTTAGCTGCATATAGCTGAGTAGGCAGACGCAACCTGCTGACCTAGAGTTAAGACACTCCGTTCCTATTAGGACACTTTAATTCCACAAAATGAAAATATTAAATATGAAGTTAGTTTAAAATACAACAATATTTTAAATCGCTACATTTCATAACTTTCACCATAGACTATTATCGAATAATATCACGTTTGGTTATGTCAAGTTATTTAATAAGATTTCTCTGACAGGTGACTCAACGTTTTCGGCTTTGTCTCTTAATAATAAGCTTAAATAACTTTCTATGTGTCGTGCCCATCCATTTTGTAAAATTTTGACTATATTTATTAAATTACATAAATTATAATACAAGAGGATATTATGATTTATGTTACACAACTCCGTACCAAAACATTATTTATTAAAAATACTTTCGAATTGTCGATAACATAGAAAAACCTGGCAGTATGAGAAATGCTTTTTTTATTTGAGCTTTTACTTTTTTTTTAGAAAACGATAAAAAATTTAAACGTAGAACGTAGTCAAAACTTACATGTCTACGTAGTTTTCAAGCGTGGCATGGCGTGGCATGGCATGCGCCATGTGTTAAATTGCGGAACACAACGCAGTGACTTGTTTTGTTACCAAAGTTATTAGATAAAAATAAGTAATACCCTCGAGTGGGACACGAATCCACATTTTTTTCATTCATGGTCAAATACGAGGGTCGTTAAAAATATACATAAAAGCAACATTTCTATTAGAGCAAAACAAGAATTTTCCACTGCATTTCTATATAAACACTTAATTTTATCCGGTAGACCTAATTTTATTAAATATTTTCAAACAATATACAAGTTACCAAACAGAACGGATCGGCCGTTTAAACAATGAGTGAAAGTGGTCTTCTTTTTATTAAGAGACGGTACCATATTAAAATATGTACGCATTCAAAATTACAGAACTCGTATACTATGACTTTTATTTATTTATTATTTGAATAAAGCTTGCGTAATGATTTATATGAATGTAAAAATATATGTCTTACATAACAATATTTATATGTTTATAATCTTTATCTTCCATACAGTATTATTTTTTTAGATTGACGCTATATCCCGCAATAACAGGGTAATATAATACAGGTATAGCAGGGTAGAGCAAGCCTCTAGTGTTAAGACAATTCCCATTAAGACACTTTACGTCGTAAGGCATTGCGTGTAGAGTGGGGGTGCTCAACGCCGCGCTTTACCATGTTACACGAGCTAGAAAATGAAAATTTTAAATATTTCATTCCCCGAGTGGTGGTCGAACTCACCACCATCGTTTTTACAATCAGTCTCTGCGCCACAACGGAAATTCGATATCCAATGAGCATAATATAATAAGTACTCATAAAAAGATCAAGACATAGGTTCTTATTCAGTTAAAATAACCATGATAAACATCTTTATAAACTATCAAAATTGAAATTAACTACGGCTATGGGAGACGAAAGTAAACAAGCATGAAATTATGAAAGCGAAATGGAGGTTTTATTTCAAGATTTGTATTTTAATTCTATATGAAATATTGTAGCAATTAAATTGTAATGCTTTTTGGTAATAAAAGTTATATAACAGGTTATTTTAATGAATCGGCATTTTTTCGATATATACACATATGTTCGTTTTGCTTATTACGTAGCGAAACTCAACTTTGTCTTTCCAGAGTAGGAAAATGAAAAATTATTATCCCTCCAATTCGGAAACGAACTCATGAACATCGCGTTACAGTCAGACATACGTCCATTGCGCCATCGTGGTTGAAATAACGTTATTTATTTTTCATAAAAGTTTATAATATATTTGTGATATAATGTTTATAGTACGTATTATATTTGTGACCAATCCTGATAGTTATTCCTAAATAAGTATTATCTGTAATTAAACTCAGGTCAACTCTTAAAAGCCTTTGAACTTTCTCCGTAAATGCTCTTTACTACCAGGTAATAATAGTTTTTAAAATTTATTTGCAACATAATTATAGGATAGGTATTAAAAAATATGTGCCAATGTTGGAGCCGTGAGAAAGCGTCAATCTCAATCGCATCATATAAATTTTACTTTCTTTATGTTCAGAGGTAAATTGAAAGTCTTTATATAAATCGACTGTCATATCAATAAATCTGTAAAACGATACGCGTTTGACCACCCCATTAAAAAGCGACTGCCGTTCAATCTCCAACGCCAAGGGCGAACCAGTAACATAAATATTTAATTGATCGTTGCAATTACATTACACTATATATTATATACTGTAAAGTATACTGCCGACGACATAAAGAGGTTGGCGGGAAGCGGATGGGTCCCAAAAGCTGAGGATCGAGTGTGGTGGCGAGAATTGGGGAAGGCGTATGTCCAACAGTGGACAAAAGATGGCTGTTGATGATGATATATTATATGTACAGTGCGTAAAGTACATATACAGTCACACTCAATATATTGAAAATTGAGTGGAGAATGTAGAACGGAATGTATTGACACGAGGTACCCTCTACTTACCCCGCTATATGCGGAATACGCAGTGAAGTTAAAATAATAAAAATTAACATACTTAGGTTTTACCTTTTTTTAGCTTCACACTATATCTGCTATATACCGCAGTTATTAGGGGAGGGGGAGACGGAACCAGAAAACTAGTCCCAACACTCCGTTCCCAATTGACACACTCTGTCCTTGTTCCTTGTTCTTGCAGTATTGCATGTTGGATGGCAAACTCAACACCACGCTTTGCCTTTTTACCAGAGCGAGGAAATGAAAATAAAATCAATGGTTGAAACTCACGACATCATTTCAATATTCAAGGTTCGTTGCATGTTCAACAACGTAGAACCTATTTAGTGGACTCCAACGCAAATTTGTCCCTTTCTTGATATAATAAATAAAATATTTTTTAGCATACGATTCGATAGTACCTACCTACTATTCAAATTCGATTTTTCATTTGCTTTGAAATAATTAAACTTGTTTTCATGACAAAAAATTACATCACTAACTTACTGTACCTGTATCTGTGATTTTTAACCTATTTCAAAAAAGGTGCTTATGACATGTGAATTTATTAATAAAAAAATTTAAGCTCAAAGTACACACTGAGAATATTGTTTGAAAATCATAATATTGGAAAAAAGGAAAACATGTAGTTCTTACAATTTTTCTTTTTTGCTTTCTTAAACTTTGGTCTAAACCAAAATTTTTGACAGACAAAGATAAAGATTTTCTATAAATGAAGGTAAACCTTTAATATTTCACATTGTCTAAGTTAAACGTTATCTTAATATTTAAACAAGAATCTTTTATACGTGCCAAAATGAGGCCGTGCACATCCGTTATCTCTGTGATGCAATGTATTGGAACTTGGAAGATATCACTAAATTCCTAACTGTAAAGAGTATAGTGGTGATAGGTACCTTTGTATATTCGTTTAAATATACGATTAATAAATTTAGTATGTACGGTTTCTTTAAATTTTTTTGTTAATAGAATTTTTGTTTCTTTATTCCCACGTGTGGGAATCTCACCCACAACTGGTAGGTTTACAATGTAATAGTAAGTTACATGTCTCGCGTAGGATCGGGTGGTCTGGTTCCACCCTGGGTACAACCCATCCGGGTCGTTTATCCCAAGGCGCTAAGGCAAAAAATTCTATTGAGAATATATAAAATTGTAAATACAATTTATAGAAGACATCGAAAATTTTAAAATTAAAATGTATACTAAAAAATCGTACGATATATCGTATCGCGGTCAGCAGTCGTGTATTGTAAAGTCGTCTTGTCACAGGTCACATCACAGCGCTGTAGACCTTGGCTTATTTCCTATTTAGTTTCTTTGTTATTTCTTTTATTTGTTGCATGCGGTCACAGTCTGTTATCAACGAAAAATAAATTTATGTAATATTTTTCTAGTACATACTACTTTTATAAAGTAGTTAATGGTTTGGAAATCTTATTTCAGTATTTCTTTGGTTCTTCTTAGAAACGTAATAAAGTCATTCAAATTTTAGTAACCTAGATGCAAGTAACAAAATAATGTGAATTTATTTCATGTTCACACGTTTTTGTTAAATTCAAATATGATGCTTAAGGATTGCTTATAGTAACGGAGGTCATACATTCCATTTCCGTGCTATGTATGTCTAAATATACATATAAATGAATATATCCATATATACGTACATATATGGAATTACTTTTTAGAAAGTCATTTAAGCTTACAATTCTGAGTGATATATTTTAGTGTTTAAAAATCAAATAACTACTAACTCGCCACTTGATATAAATTTGGATATAATAATTTCTTTACCGAATAATAAAACCTATACTTTTGTTCTGGCTACAAAACGACTAACGTTATGTAATATAACCTATAGCCTTCCCCGATACATGGACAAATAGAAGAAGAGAAGAAAATCTGTATATACAAGAAGAGAAATAAAAGAATAAATTCATCAAAAAGAGAAGAAATATAATTTTCTTACATATTCTATAGATTTCTAACATTGTTAAGTAATCAAAGGGAACCAAGGCCGTCAACTAATAACAATATACGTGTGGAAAAACGAAAGGAATGCTTTATATTTCTGTCAATGCGATCAAGTTATTTATCGTGTCCTAGAATGTTTATAAACTGAGAATACGAAGAAACATGAATCCGGTTCATGTCTTTTTACATTACATTAGGTATCAAAACAGGTCCCTTTAGGAAGTTACGTTAGAAAGTGATCTGGCACCAACGGTTGAAATAATTTCCTAGGTTTAGAAACTCTCGCCACATTCTATTTCCTAGAAATTATGCTAAATTTGGTCTAGACTTATTTACAAAATAAGACCAGATACATTAAGTAACAGGTTATTTTTTTCTAATTAGTACATTCTCACTTTTTATTGAACTTAGTATTATAATCGTGGCGAAGAATTTTTAAATTTAGTACAAATGTCCAAAATAACTAACCATTCATCTTTCCTTTCTAATTTTAAAAGATTATAGCCTATATAATTTTTTTTCTTTGCGCAACATCTCCATCTCATTTCGCGATTTCGTTGAAAAGTCACTTTAATGAAAATTTTATTTAACTCATATCTAAAATACATAATTTTATATTATGATAATTTTAAGCCCCAATCGTAGAGCTTCTAAACACGCAGTCAAACAAAAATTCAAACTAAATTCTCACTGCCTACCTTGCAATATGCGGCTTACTAAAGAGTTACAAATGTGATTTATAAATTACAAACATTATATTAGGCTGTCGTGGCACATTAATTCCTACTGGGGGTGAAATGTATTAATATTTTCATTTCCTCGAAAAGTGGAGAACGGCGTGTCTTGGCATTAGGTTCCCATGTTCCCTCTGCCTACCTTGCTACGGTATATAGCGTGAAGCTTAAAAAAATATATATATCGTACACAAATTAAAAGTAGAACAGCTTTAAATTAGACAAATTAAATGAAAAATGAAACAATGAAATAATAATTCAAGGAGAGGATTGTAGAACGCATCTCAGGTTAGCGACCCAACTCTGTAAAAATAATAACAGTCTTGCATTTCCTTAAGGCTGTAATCTATGATGCCTGTGGCTGTGCCACTTTGCTCTTTAGTTTTACTTCGCGCGCCACCGATGCGCGACGTTCGTGTAAATTCATATGTAAAAAGTAAAAATATAGTGTTTACATTTTTTGTGATATTTTTTATGGATTTTCGTGTATTTTGTTGTGTTCTATGTGATTTTGAAGGATTTTTTTTGAGTCAATGATTAAGGCGAGTTAGCAAATTTAAGTAAGGTAAGGATTAACTTAACTATTTTGGTATAGCTGTCGAACTTTAATTTCGAATAAATAAATTGTAATAACATTTGGAGGTTATTTAAAAATTGTTGTAAGCTATAAAATGTTGAGGTTATTTTAACCAATACCTAATATATTTGCTAAGTTGATTTGTAAAGGCATATTAATAATTTATAACTACGAATAAAAAATAAACATAATAATCATAAGTAAATAACTAAATAAATATAACGTCATAGCTGTTATTAAACTAAAATTGTCTAAAACTATTATTAGCTTCAAACTCTAATTTCTTTAAGACTAATAATCTATTATAATGTATAATATTTCAATCCGTATTCGAGAGGCTTCATATTGAGGAACTCCACACCTCCCATCGTCTAGCCAAAGCGGGGTAATGAGCATAACTCATTGCCCGAGTGGGGATTGAACCCACAATCACGCTTACAGCCTCGTATTTTATTTATTATAATATTATTACTTGAATTACTCGAATTTTGATATACATATATACATAATACAATGTTAGTCTTCCTCAAAAATAACATTGTTAAATATACTACAATACACGACAAATTCTGTGAATGATTTTGTTTTCCTTATAAGCAATTAATAAACATAAGTGTACTCCAAGTTTCTGAAGTGGTAGATTATAACGTAAAGTCGTCGTCGAGCATTATATGCCAGCGAACCAGCGTTGCCAGATTTTGTTTTGGGGAAAAGCAGGATTTTTATCTCTGGACTTGTAAGTAAATTATTAAAAAATGAAGTAGTTAAGAAAAAAATCTCAAAGTGCGTGAAAAGTTTTTCGAAAAGTGGGTCTGTCTCACTCGGGACATTTAAATTTTGGGCTAAAACTCAGGAGGTCCTGCCGAAATCAGTCAACGCTGTGGCGAGCCCAACACTTCTTTTTGCATTACCAGGCCTGTGAAATGAAAATACCGGTAAAAATAGTTTCCCAGTAAACTCTAAAAAAGTCTAGCTTTTTGTACAAGAATTAAAGCATTTGACCCTTCTTGCATTTATTGCATAGCGAAATTGTCAAAGAGTAGGTTCTTTTAGAATAAAGGTCCCAAAGTCCTAACTATCAATCCCCAAGTGAAGATCGAACCCAAAACCGTCGCGGTTACTGTCTCACGCTATACCATTGCGGCACGACGGCCTCTAAGTATTTTATGTATACAAAATATCAAAAAATAAAACAATTTAATACCGGATATCGATATACCAAGAGTAAATGGCCTGCATTTACTTTGTTAGTGTGCCAAGCAGTCGTAACGTTTTGTAAGTTAATTAAGGTTATTCCTCGCGTAACTCTATACTTGGTTGTTATGAAAGAACTCTCAAGTCTTCTCTGAAGTTCATGTTATTCTTGGTAACTGCGATATCCTATACTTATAGTTTAAAATTAAATATTATGAAAGCAATTTTAAAAATTGAACTTTTTGAGGCAATTACGTCACAAGTGTGCGTCTCTAAAGGTCAATAGCTGAAATATCTGAAATAGCTGAAGTGGGGAACGGGGGTATCTTTATGGGAACTCAATGACTTAACAGTAGGTTTCCAGGTTCCCTCTGCCTACCCTGTGCGGAATACACCGTGAAATTAAAAAAAATAATAATAATAAAAGTTATTTTTAATATTTTTTTTAAATATTTTTTTGTACACACAAACAGACAGACAGACAGATAGACAAAGAAATCCATGTTGAGATTTGCTTCACTTTGTGCCTCTATAGACTTGGCTTGACTTGACCACACTACACTTATATTAATATAATTTAAGATGATTTAAGCTCTACCTCTTTTATTACAGACAAAAAATGTAATATACTTGTTCTCCTTGAGGTAGTGATTCTTAGTAAATATACAACTAAAACCAAATCCCACACATATATTTGAATTTATTACATTGATATCCTGCTGTAAATTAATATTTCATTCGAATTCTTATATCACATCTTAATATTTTTTTATCTTCACGCTTATCCCGCACATATAAGGATAGGCAGAGACACTTCCGTTCCCCGCTTTCCGCCGAAAGTTGACGACATTGCGTCTTGAGTAGTAGAACTCAACGCCGCCCTCTGTCTTGTTACCGGAGTTTCACGCTGTATCTCGCAGTCAGGGTAGGCAGAAGGGACCTAGTATTAAGACACTCCATTTTCCTTTCCTCGCGTAAGAATCGAACCCACTACCTATTGTGTTTACAGTCGCTTATGCTCCTACGCCACGAATGGCTTCCATAGTTATTGAAAAAAATATTTTTTTAGCTTTATTATAGGGTAGGCAGTGGAAACCTATTGTTAAGACACTTCATTCTCCACTTCCCGCACTCAACCCCGCGCTTTGTCTTGATACTTTATCGTGAAATTCATTGTACCTACTTCGTAGAAAACGTGTATAGGTGCTTTATTCCATATACTTCTAATAGTCATTTTATAAAACCTATCCATATACAGGTAGTTCGAAGGAAATAATTGTGAAAAATTAATATGCCAAGATATAATATAGACCCGTTCTAATAATGACATCATGAGAGCAATACGGAAACCAAGACAATGCATAACTGAATACAACAATATTTCTCAGAAGAAAAGACTTAAACGTGTACGTACGTTCCTTGCGAATATTGAATTTACGTTGATCAGTACATATAATATGTATAATTAAATGTTATAGAAATTTTGCTGTGTGAATATTATTTTTATATGAAGTTTTGAGGCCATTGTGGCGCAGCGGTACTGCGTCTGACTGTAAACGAGAGGGTTGCAAGTTCGATTCCCACTCGCGAATTCTCCTTAAGTCCTCCTTAAATCCTTTTGAGTCTTTTCTTTACTCTTGTAATAATACAAATCCCGACACTGAGTTCTTCTGCTCAGGACACAATGTCTCGAAAATTGGGCGGTGAGTAGGGTACGGAGTGTCTTAACACTAAGTTGTCACTGCCATCCCTACGGTATGCGGGAAAAAAGCAGCAGGATGAAGCATTTTTTATAACAAGCAGAAAAAATGGGACATGCTGTAAAATCATGCATGTGCATGTAAAGTATTTGCTATAATTATGAAGTTGAACACGGAATATAGATAACACATATACATATTATAGACTATATCTTGTACTATATAATATGTAGCTTCATAGTTATTAATTAATGAAGAATTTCAGGAAGAGTCTGTTTAGAAAGTAAAATTATATAATTTCGATATTCATCATTTCGAATTAATGGGGTACGACGAGGTTTTTGATTTGCCGGGATTTTATTGCATATTGATTTGCATTTTATATAATCATAATTTTATTATGTATAGTAAATTGTGTAATCTGAATAATTTAATATTAAATATTATTAATGACGCAATCGGTAGAGGTGTAGCAGTGGTCTGACTGGATGCGATGGTTGTGAGTTCAAGTGCCACTTGGGGTGAAGTTTATTAATAACTTTATAGGAAATAAGTTTAGAACTGATTTCGATCGAATTGAGAGGCAAGTATAATAGTGCTTAGAACTATTATCACTTAATTCCTAGGATGTATTCCTGAACCGGCATTAGGAGTATTTTGTTTACTAGGTTCTCTTGGCCTGCTCCATGCTACACTAGTACATCATTAAAGAAAAAAATTATAAAAACGTTTTAAGGTATATCATCTAAAAATTGCAAGTTGATCCATTCATAAAAGCTAATTTGAAGTTGCAAAATATCCATACATAATTATATGCAAGTAAACCTATCCAGTCCACGGTCGAATTACGACATACAGTGAATGAGCGGTCTTCACGTCCATATATTATGAACGTTTTATTTAATTAAAAAAAAAAAAATTCGTTTATTTTTACTGCTCGTGGTGCAATTGAAGCGTGTATCGCAGAAGCTGATATATCTTATAGTTCTGGCTTCAGCTTCCTTGCAGAATACAAAGTACTTTTTAAATTTATAATTAATACAAAGTCATTTCTCAACTTTTAGGTCTTAGAAAATTTCAAAAACGAATAAATTTCTTCCTGCCTGGGAAGACTGTATAGTCGTAATTCAAGCATCTATCATAGGAAGTCTTAACTGTGCCACCAGAACGTTAAAAAGTAACAATAATTTTACACATAATTCTAAATTACAATAAAGACACAATTAGCATTTACAAGACTGAATTTAAACAATTTTGTACAATTTCATTTTAAAAAAGAACTTCAATTGACAGTCGTGACTTTACCCTTGCAGTCATGTTCCATATAATATAAGTACCTTGTATGTATACATACATATGTATATTTCCTCATTTACGTACGTACCTTATTATAGCTAATTGATGGCAACAAACAATGGTAAAACGTTCCATTACACTGCCTCGTATTACTGCGTTTTCGTCACACCTACCTACTAGCGTATTAGCACAATGATATTACCACACCTGCTATGCATAATGAACGATTTTCACACTTTATAATTTTAGTCAATTAACAGTTTATTTTATAATATACTAGGTTTTTACTGCGGCTTCACTTCCATTTATGAGTCCCCGATCAATTGAATATACGACACAAAAGCAATATTACAATTAGAACCAGTAGTTATATAAGCGCGTTCAACAAACTCTTAAGCTTTATAATATTCATTAAAATTCATATATTAAACAAAATATAAATATCATTACTGATTCCACGCGATGATATTCTATCTTGAGTCGTTTCAAGAAGACTGTGGCAAGAAGATTAAAACGACTTAAGATATAAGATCACTTCTTCATTTTCTTCTTTCTCTTTATATAATAATTAAATTGTCGTCTACATTGTCAATAAACCATGTAAATTATTAACTCACGTAACCGGGGCACGAAGTGTGACTGTAAATGCTACAGGTTGTGGGGACCGGAGTGTCTTATCACTAGGTTCCCTCTCCCTACTCTGACGTGTGCGAGATATACCGTAACGCTAAAAAAAGACTAATGTTAATAATAGTTTTTCTAAATACATTTCTATTGCAAATTATCTTGCACAAAATTCACGTCAAGCTGTAAATCAAACCGCAAAATTAAACGCAACCTTTACATTGCAACATATTATAATATTATTATATTCAATATTAATCCTTATTTAAAAACTGTTAAAGAAGTATTTTGCTTAAATTAATTTTGTAAATGTGTTGTTTGATAGGTATGATCGTTATTCATTTTTAAATGCGGTACTTTAAATGTCCTACTGCTGTTGCTAGTATTAATTAAGACTGGGTAGACAGAGGGAACCAGTGTTAAAACACTACGTTCCCCACTTTCTGCCGAATTCTAGAAGCATTGCGTTTTAAGAGGCCGAACTCAACGCCTCGACTCCAGAACTAAGAATTGGAAATATAAACATAAATAAATATTCCTCGAGTGGGAATCGAACCCACAACCGTCGCGTTACAGTCACACCCTAGTGCCGCTGTGCCACGACGGCCTAATTAAATAGTTTATACAATAAAGTATTGGATAAAAAAATATTGGTAATTAATCGTTTTGTTTGATGCCGTAATTAAATTTTTACAATAAATATATTTATTACACAATAAATACATGTATATTATATACAGTTTATTAACGATTGCGCAGTTTTAAAAATTAATGTAAATTATTTATATAAATGACACAGACCTACAATACTGCGCCTGATATGCTTTTACATACGTTTCAGTAAAATTAAACAAAGGAAAAAAGAAAACAAAACAAACCTTTCATACAAATAAGTACGATTAGTCAATAATATGATGTCAATATCCATTCACTTACTTGCTATTTCCTATTCATTTCTCTCAATACGCCACACTGTTTCTTACATTATTAGATGTGGGTTACTTACATCATACATACATATATCTTCTTATAAGTAAAAGCATTACATTAACTGCGTGAATCATGTGTTGCACATCAAATTATCATTATTGATGCAACTGTAGATGAACGGTAGAAAAGTAAATAAGGTCAGCTGATTATATTGTAATTGGACAGTGCATTATATTACCTATTTGAATATGTTAGGAACATTTCCTATCAAGTACAAATTCAAAATAATCTTTAGCAATATATGCACTTTTCTAGGCTATTATAAACATATAAACAAAAAAGCTACCACCGGTTCGGAAGGCAGAAGAGCCTGCAAGAAACTCAACAGTTGCTCTTTTCAAAGTCAATGGTATAGTTTAATTATTACATTAGCTGGCAGCTATCCTGCATTACATTCAATAGGCATGTACAATATTTCGCAATAAGTGAATTATTGTAAGCTATGTCGATAACATATTCGGAATCGTATAGCAGGATAGACAGAAGGCAGGAAGGAAGGCTAACATTTAATAAAATAATTAACATTTGGCATGTGTGGTACAAACTATTAGTTATTTCCATTTGACCACGGGGGCAAAGCAACAAGTAAATGCTAGTTTTCTACAAGAATAGCTTCTTAGTAACAGAAGAAGGCTATGACGTCTTAACTTCTTATCCATTTGACGGATCCCATTTCTCAATCTTATCAGTGAAACGTTATCAGAAACGATCGCGCGATCGTGAGAAATTATTGTATTATTATTTCTTCATATTTCTTGCAGTATTGCGATACAATACCGTTTATTATATATAATAGGTATGTATATAACATTAATGAATGTCTGTCAGTTTCGCTCTACTTTTAAACTATTAAAATTTGTAATTTTATATGAAATAGTATATTTCTAACAAATACGTGTAAAACGAACGAATTTATTGCAAACAATATTAAACTAGGGTTCATCAAAGGCATTTATTTAAGGTAATTTGTAAATGGCTTAATAGAAATATATCTTGTACTTAAAAGCCTAGTCACATAATTATTGTTCACTGATAAGTAATCATAAAATATATTTGATACTTCATGGTGTATTCCGTATATAGCAGGGTAGCTACAGAGAATGACTAATAAATAATAACCTAGTGTTAAGAAACACCGTTTTTTATTTTCCGCCCAATTTTCGAGACATTTTCGTTGAGAGATGGAATTCAACGCCGTGCTTTGTACTAGGTAATGACTTCTTTTGAAAATTTAAAAATAATTGCCTTCAGTGAATTGTATTTCACTGTAGTACATTTGCAAATACCTACTCAAGATTTAATATCTCATCTATCCCTAACCCACCAATCTTTATAAAAGCTTGACGTCCATGGCCCAAATCTAGCAAGGTGAAGACACAATTCTAACAATAGGTGTCGATTACTTAAACAAATGGATTAATTTGCACCGCCCAGTCTAGTTCTAGCATTTACCTTTTAAAATATAATGTATTTTTTAGCCTTAAACTGTATCCCACATAAACAAGGGTAGGCCAAATTTATCGTATGCGCATCACAAATAACATTATCGTTAAATGGCTACAGCATTGAACAATTAAAGAAATAAAAATAGTGTACAAAAAATATTACAGTGGCTACACGAGATGATTGCGATACTTAGTCAAAAATCTCGATAACATAATTTTCTCTGCATAATTTTTATTATTAGCTTATAATTTTTTATAAGTTTAATCAATATTAAAATTTAATGTATACTAATATACACCATTATTAATAATTAATTTCCTCTCTAAAATTGAAAGTTTCGCAACATAAATCCCCACATACATTATCTGTACTTCATCTTATTCATACGCCTACAGTGTAAATCAGATCTCATCACTTTAATAGATATGGCGCCATCGATTAGTACCTACTGCCTACTTTGAAAATTTATATGCGACAAGGACGAGTAATGAATACTTTCTAATAAATATTTGTATACTGTAAGCATACAATTGAATGAATGGAATCATTGTAAAATAATGCTAAATGCCTGAAAGCCATTTTTAGGCCAGTCTGGTGCAGGGGTACAAGCTTGTGTTACTGAAAATACGTTAGGTTGTGGGTTCGATTCCCACTCGAGGAAATGTTTTAGTTAATATTATTATTTCTTGGCTCTGATGTAGAAGCAAAAGTACGTACAATGGACAGTGCTTATTACGTACTTAGTTAGGTGCATTATATACTATCACATGACAGAAAGACGATGTTAATCATAATATTATGAATACATTTTATATTGCCAAACACTGTACTTAAACAAAGTATGTGAAATTAAATATTATTATTTAATATTAAATGATACAAATATTGCTGAGATCGTGTCCCAAAAGACCAAATATTGATTCTTTAAAGGTTCTTTTTACTTACTTCCTTTTACAGTTGGAAGTTGAAATCTTTATATCTTTTTTTTAATCCCTTTAAGTTAT
>JAKRZM010000959.1:118378-148554 GCA_036379175.1 Heliconius cydno galanthus
GTAAGTTCACTTAAAATTAAATATTTTATAGACTTTAGTGATTTTGCGCTTATTTGATCACAACCTGAACTAACATTACAGCTTAGATTATCTATGATTATGGCAACTTCTGCTTCGTTTGTTGGTTCAAATCGGCACAATGTCTTGATTGGTCGAATGGAATGTTCAGCTCCAGGTGGGCTGTTGTAGTGTGTATTGGGAATTTGATTAGCTAAATTTACGCCAATATTACAAAAGTACGTGTTAAAATACTCACAAATTTTATTCTCATCCGTTATTATTCCCTGGTCTGTTCGTAATTTGTTAGTTACATTCAAGTCCACAAGTTGAAATTAAAATGCAATTTAATATGCTATATTTAAATAGACTGATGCTTTTTTTAATCTAAGTATATTAGAAACCTAAATTTAGAAATACTCAAAAGTCACTCCACTAAGCACTTAAATAATTTATTTAAGTCCACTAATAACGTTTCTAAGAAAAGATTGTTAAGATTTACTACATGGCATCTTAGAAACACAATCTAATAATATGTTAGCTTCTGTTTATGGAAACTAAGAGTCGATCTAATTTGAGAAAGAAACAGACGAACTACAGCGTAATTTAGTAAGGGTTCCGTTGTTGTTGTTATAATTTAGGGAATCCTTAAAAACAGCTTCACGCTTTTCCCCGCATATCACTACCGATATCGCAGCATCTTGCCCAATTTTTAAAATATTATATATTGACGACTAGAGCACGTCGCCCCACTTTGTCCACTAGGGAATTGAAAATAATTAGGTATGTTAATATAATCATAGTCCCCGAATAGAAATCGAATCCATAAACATCGCTTTTACAATGAAACGCACCACTGCGCCTTGATAAACCCTAACTTGAATATTTTTATAAATAAGACAAACACGCGGCCGTGAACTATGTGAAACAAAGCAGATGCTGACAAAGGGAAGTTACTAATTAACTCTTATGGTACATCAATGATGCCGACTCGAGAATGCGAGATGGAAATTCAAAGTCAAGATTAGGAATGTTTGTTTTGTTGATTATCTGTCGGATGTTTGGAGTTATTCGTAGAACATTTAATCTGTTGTTGTCTTGTTTTCAACTTTATCTTAATTAATTATCACATACCTAAAGCTTATTCAATTCAAAATCACTAAAATTGTGGTCAGCAAATTATAAATAGAACGTATTGGTAACATTCTCATGAAATCTCTCTCAATTCTCCCGAAAAATATTCTCTGCCCAACGATTTCATGAGAACACAATATGATTTAGTGGTTAAAGCGCTTGGACGGTATCCAAGACGCGCGGGCTTAAATCTCGCTGCAGTTATTCTTTTATACGTTTTCCAAAGAAGTGAAGAATTTAAGTGTCTTAATGAGGTACGTAACACTAGGGTCCTTCTACCTACCCTGTCTGTATGTGCGGGATACAGCGTGAAGCTACAAAAAAGTATTTCATAGTGTTAATCCACTCGAACTTCTCTCCTGGATACCGTCCATGACGTACAACTTATACATTGTCTATATAATACTTAATATTTCTTTAAAACTTAGATTAAATTCGATACCAATTATCTAAAAAAAACTTTTCCATTACATAATTGAAGTTATAAAAATTGAGTCACGTCAAATTTTCATCGACATTTAATATATCTCAAGGCTTCAACGAGAAAAAGTCTAAGTTTTTATTGGTTTTTTGCCCCTCTACGCTACCGGATACACTTCATTAGTTAGCGTTCGACGGCTTTGACACGTCGGCACAGGAATGCTTATAAAAACTGTAAACGTACCTTTCAATTCTCTAACTTGAATTAAATCTTTTTATATTATACGTGATTTTTATATTTTTGGTTAAATAATGTGTATAGAACTTTAAAAGCTAAAAGATTCCATCCATTGTGCATTTTAAAGATGTTCTAAAAACTTACCATCTCAAAAACCACACGCCATTACACTTCTTTAAAGAAGGGGTCTAGCTTAACTTTTAACTTTTAGTTATATTCATTTAACCACAGGGACGAAGTCGCAAGTAAATGCTACTATATCATAAACGTTGACCGCTTCTATTACGGCATATAAAATCTTTTCCTATCACACAATGATTTAAAATGCACCATAAAAATACCTTTCAAAATTCTCACCCACTTTGAACCGGCGGTGCGTGACACAAGAATCCTTAGACAAATTCAGCGTAATTCCGTACAAAAACAAGGAGCGGGACCATCAAGCGTGACTTCCCTGAGGAGCGAGCTCCCACGCCCATTGCATCCGTCTATGTTACTATGACATTAATATGTAGAAGTGTACTTAAAGTATACGTAGAAGCAAATTAAAAACATACATTTATTAAAATAATAGATTCTATATATAATATTAATAGTTGCTTAACTAATCCTTAGATAGTCTATGCATTATAATAATAATAGACAATGACTACAAAACGGGTCCATACGAGACGGTCGCGGGTTCAACGAACTCACCTGTCAAACCGGCAGTGATCTTGTACCAATGGACCGTAAAATATAAGAGTTTCGTAAGACCTAATGTTTATTAAATTGTTATGGGCACAAACGATAAATTATAGCGACTACAATATTTGAGAGAAACAATAAACCTTTTAAGTTTATGGGTCTCGAAATCGCACTATTTAATTTTTTGCATAAACATTTTTAATAATATTACAAAACTTCTATTAAATTATATTTATAATCTATGTTTTTGTTGCAGGTAAGAATACAGCAGAATTGTAAGAACCATCGAGCTTTCCAAATCATAATATATAAACTCAAGTAGAGTATCGATTATCCGAACTAATTGGGAGACATGGGTCTGTGGAAAATTGTTTTTTTTTTCATAATGGCACTTTCACGTTTACACGTGGAAACAAAAATTATAATTAAGTATATTTTTAGTGACAATTAATAATTAAAAACGTTCGGTTGTTCGACGTTAAGATAATCGATGCTTTAGCTACTGTAGCTTATAATAGCCACTTTTAATATTATTAGTCTTGTGTTAATAAAAAAGATATTCAAAGATATGGAAACTATATGCAAAATAATTATGAACAATATTTAGTTGAATGAACGCGGAGATCGATATTAGCAAGTGTAATTTGTTTACGCAACACCATAGATTTATACAAGCGGTTGTTACGTAATTATAATTAATATGCCCATCCATTTATCAACATTGGATAGCTGGACACGTTTTAGTGTGGTTTTTATTATTATGTAATTATTTTGTTTTCATTGATTGGATTGCTTAGTTGCATTATAATATAATCAATAATTCAAACTTTTCTAATAGTGGAGGGAATGAACTTGCCCTATATATATAGTCATGCTGAATTTGCAATTTTCTGTATCATGAACCCTAGTGCTAAAATTCTCCGGTGTCAACGGAGGCGGATCTCAATGCCGCGCTTTGCCTCAGCACCAGAGCGAAGATATGAAAATCTTAAATATTTAATTTCTTCGAGAGGGAATCGAACCCACAACCAAGCACATATTTAAACCATATGCCTTTACAGTCACATACTTATGCCTCTGATTTGCCTAGATAATATATTTATTATATTTATGAAATTAACAAATATTCAATCGTTTATCGTTGCATCTTTTTAAAAGCTAATTATAAAAGCTGTAGCGCGAATTTATTTAAATCACATACTTAATAAATTCGAGCTTATTCCGATTGTGCAATTCATAAGAAATTAATTAACATTCAGAATCACACTGTTACATGAATATTTAAAGTTTCAGAGAAAGTTTGTTTATGCACCGTTTCCTTCTTAAAGGAATATTCGTAAGTTATTTGCTCATTTTGACTACACTCGAAAAGAACTGAGAATTAAAAAAATATTCATAGTTTTATAGACACCTTCTAAGTGCCCAGTACAGGCTACCTCGTTAAATGGACTATCCAATATAAACAGATTTTTCTTCAAACCACTAGTTTCTGAGATTAGCGCGTTCAAACAAACAAACTTCAACTTTTATAATATTAAATATGGAAGAAACAAATAGCCAAACAGATTTACGTACAAGCTTTATCATCATTAAAGGGGCATAAACATATCTAGGTTACAACATAAAGTGGATCGTCATTACTTGATGTAAGCCGTTTTTGTCGCTTTCTCCAGCCGCATTGTTTAATGATCCTCCGTGTAGTAAAAACTATGAGATTTAAAGTTACGTCTTGTATTGATGTATAGTAAGCTATAACTACATGACCATATATGGAATAGACTTTAATTGGAATCTCGTTTAAAAAAGTTAAACCTTGATCTTTTTAATCGATGGTGACAGTTATCGATTTAGTTTATAATAAAACTAGCGGACGCGCGCAGCTTCGCTTGCCTATTTAAGAGTGAATTCTAATAATCCATGAANAATAATTATGATCAATATTTAGTTGAATGAACGCGGAGATAGATATTAGCAAGTGTAATTTGTTTACGCAACACCATAGATTTATACAACCGCTTGTTACGTAATTATAATTAATATGCCCATCCATTTATTAAAATTGGATAGCTGGACACGTTTTAGTGTGGTTTTTATTATTATGTAATTATTTTGGTTTCATTGATTGGATTGCTTAGTTGCATTATAATATAATCAATAATTCAAACGTTTCTAATAGTGGAAGTAATGAACTTGCGGTATATACAGATTTTTACTGAATTCACCATTTTCTGCAACATGAGGGATTAAATTTAAAGAATCTACTCTACATTTTCTGTCCATTATAAATACATTGTGTATTTTAATGATCAACCCTTCCAAGTGACCACTATAAGTAATATATACTAGATAAGAATTAGCAGAGCAGAGTAGCCAGAGGGAACCTAGTGCTGCTTCTGCGGTATTAATGGAGGCGAAGGAATAAGTCTTAAATATGATGTGGAAATCGAACCCACAACCAATTACATATTTATGCATTTACAGTCACATACTTACGCCATTGATTTGGCGCAGATTTGCCTAGATAATAAATATATGAAATTAATAAATATTGAATCGTTTATAGTAGCATCTTTTTAAAGGCTAATTATAAAAGCTGTCGCGCGAATTTATTTAAATGACATGTTTAATAAATAAGAGCTTATTCCGATTGTGCAATTCATAAGAACTTAATTAACATTCAGAATCACACTGTTACATGAATATTTAAAGTTTCAAAGAAAGTTTGTTTATGCACCGTTTCCTTCTTAAAGGAACATTCGTAAGTTATTTGCTCATTTTGACTAAAGTCGAAAAGATCTGAGAATTGTGTATTCATAGTTTTATAGACACATTCTAAGTGCCCAGTATAACCTACCTCGTTAAATGGACTATCTAACATAAATAGATTTTTCTTCAAACTGCTAGTTTCTGAGATTAGCGCGTTTAAACAAACAAACTTCAACTTTTATAATATTAAATATGTAAGAAACAAATAGCCAAACAGATTTACGTACAAGCTTTATCATCATTAAAGGGGCATACACATATCTAGGTTACAACATAAAGTGGATCGTCATTACTTGATGTAAGCCGTTTTTGTCGCTTTCTCCAGCCGCATTGTTTAATGATCCTCCGTGTAGTAAAAACTATGAGATTTAAAGTTACGTCTTGTATTGATGTATAGTAAGCTATAACTACATGACCATATATGGAATAGACTTTAATTGTAATCTCCTTTAAAAAAGTTAAACCTTGATCTTCTTAATCGATGATGACAGTTATCGATTTAGTTTAAATAAAATGAAGGGAAGAAAATAATAATTTAATTATTTTTTGTGTTGAGACGTTCCTAATTTCGAGTTGAGTGGCGGAACTTAAAGCTGCAGCACTCCGTCGACTGAAGTGAAAACATGAAAATTAATCAAATATAGTCATTCCCCCGACTGCAGATCGAACCCACAACCCTCACGTTATAGTAAAATCCGAAGTATTTTGAGAAAACCTGAAGTTTCTTAAATAGTTTACAAACTTTTCCTAGTAAATTCCATGTCATTCAGTGATTCAGTTTGAAACGGTGCCAAGTAGTACGGACTTACTCATTCACTTTAGAGAGCCCACCACTGACA
The DNA here is from genome assembly GCA_036379175.1 of Heliconius cydno galanthus. NCBI lineage: Eukaryota > Metazoa > Arthropoda > Insecta > Lepidoptera > Nymphalidae > Heliconius > Heliconius cydno. The sequence continues at coordinate 124,460 of JAKRZM010000959.1, forward strand.
ATGCATTCCGCTGGACAAAAGACTAATTTAAATATAATTAACGCTTGGAATAATGAAAGGCTCCCAAAGGAAGGCGATGCCTGATAGGTTCAATTGCGTATTAATTTTTCATATAAATAAGTTTTTGTATAGTTTTATTTTCTCAATATAATTGTATAAACTATAAAGTACCTACATGGGCGTATCCAAAGATATTTTCCAGGGGAATTGTGATTGATTGATAATGTAGCACGTTATTTAAATAAATGCGTGTACACACCAATATACTTTATTTCTATATCAAATTTACACAAATCATATACAAAATAAATGTGTATTTATATTTTTGAGTTTATTTGCTCATTTTTTTTAATTTTAAATGCAAAACTTTCGTGAATTTTCCTTTTTTTAAGGCTTGATTTAAGCTTTTGTTAGTGAAAACTTTGAAGAGGGCTCCAAATTTAAGACGTACGCAGTTGTTTGATGATGTTTCACCGTGAAGTCCACATAAAGAAAGCTTCGGGGTACAAGTAATTGTTCATAAAAGTCAACCAGCTGAAATATGTCGATGTATCCATGTAATTAAAACATACGTCCACATATTATATGGTTATTATAAGTAACAACTCCAAACGAATATTTGTATGCTAATCGTATTGCTTCTTGAAAATCTGTTTGCCAATAGCCTATCCCGTTCCAAACCAGTCTCTCCATGTAGAGCTCGCTCAGTAGATAAGTAGCTATTGAATACGAAAAGGAAAATGGAAGGTACTTTAATAAAGATACATAAGACCGGTGGCGCAATGGGACAACGTAAAATTATAAATAAAAGGATTGTGGGTTCGATAACCATTAAGGTCAATTAATTAATTAGGTACTTTCAATTGCCCTCCTTGGTAAGACACAGGACGAAATTGAACACCGCCACTCATCACGCAATGTCTTGAAATCTTGTCTTCTAAATTAACTAAAGTAAAGTTATATACTTGTATAAAGTAATACCGCTTCGTTGATAAAATTTAATCTTTCGTTTTGAATGTAAGTAAGAAATAATTCACAGGCTATTAACTGTAAGTGTGCCAAATTTTATCCACATCCGTCAAGTCATTTCTGCGAAACGTATGAGTTTCACATTTATAATAAGTAATGTTCTCATTACAATATACAACCCATCTTAACGAAGAGGTCCCGAATTCAAATCCCAAAATTATTATTTTTTCAAAATTTTAAATATTACAGCACGGTTGACGAGTCTTGTCAGATGGCTGAGTAGATTAGATTTAAGGATTTTCTCATACTTTTGATAATCTTATTTCCGAGTGTAAACTGCGCAAAAGTTAACATAACTTCTAACTTCAAGGCGGCCATGACACATTGGCTGTACTATACAATAATTTCCTTTATTTTTATCCAGAATATCGGGCATGCGGGCGCGGTGTGCCTTATGTTACGTTTTCCGTTACACAGATTCTAGTACTAAACACTAAAAATATCGGCCGGTCCTTGAACCCACGACCGACTTCACTATACCACTTGAGTATAAAATATGAGATCAAAGAGTATCGATTGGTAGAATTGATTTTATAATATACTATTGTGATGACCAGCGTGAGATCAATCAACTACTTTCGTCTTATAAATATGAATGTAGACTTATTGAATTATAAACGATAGCATTTACACTTTTTATAAATGATTTTACATTCTAAATTACAAACATTCATTATATAATTCTACGTGACGCAGAAGTGACATGAAAAAATCCATTGTATGAATTATATTTAATTAATACTCATTCTAATTTCAAATTCAATAATTATTTTTTCTGTCGGAACTTCCGGTATAGTTATTAATAGATAAAAGTTCTGTAATTTCTTATAAGTTGAAGCGTTGTGTCTTAGAATTATCCAAGACACAATTAATAGATATATTTAAAACCTTTATTTTCTATTTACACTGCACGGGAATAAACCGGTAGTCAAATTAACAAGTAGACAAATTGTATAAATTTTATTAAAGACTGCAGGATAGAACCACTCCTGTTGCTTCAGAGTAAGAACTATTGCAGGATACTGTCCATCTTGATTCTTCTTATATTCAAATCGTATAAGTAATTTATAACTATCGTAATTTATTTTACCTTCACATATATTCCGCTACATAGAGACGTCATATTAGCTATGATGGAGATAACTTTGTCGAACAAAATCAAAAAAATATACCCCTGATGAAAGCAGAGGGGGTGTTAACAGTTTGACGTATCTTTTGTATGTCTGTCTGTGGGATTGTAGCTATCAAGCTCTCAAAAAAAATACTAACAAGTAAAGCTCATTACGACCGTACAATCTCCTTTGTGTGTTCTCCATACAACGTGACATTGGCGAAGTGATTAGTGCTCAACTGGCACGCTCGAAGCTCCATAAATAAAGAACCGAACCCAAAGCTTATTACACTGTTCAAGAATATTTAGAGCATATATGGAATTAATGTCTATAGAATATCATCCAGGATAGCTGCTAGTTTGCCATGTGAAAAAGGTAATTACCGTACATTCATTGTTCACACTTCAATACTAGTCCAACGCGAGTCAGTCTCGCCCACCGAGGGTTCCGTACTGTAATTTTATGATTGTAGGATAATGGAAACGAACGTGTCTTATGCAAGTTGACAGTATGCATAGATTTTGTATGAAATGAACAATAAATATAAGTTCGTATTGATTTTTCAATGCTATACCTAAAAATATTCGGATTTTGTTATCATTGTTTCTATTGTAAGTTAGGTGGTGTAGGTCCAAGGGAATTATCCTGTAGGTTTGGTTGTTGTCTGTAGGTCCCTGTAGGTCTGTTAGGTTTTATGCCTTCACGCGATACTGAGATTAATAGTCTTGACAAACGAACAACAAATTGATCGTATAAGGTTTCCATTTTATCTTTTGAGGTACGGAACCCTAAAAAGAAGAGAAATAGTACTAGATTGTTCCTAATTATATCGCGGTTATAAAAACACACATTTTGCGGCTTAACGGTTGCTTTAAACATGACCTACATAGAAAAACGCTTCGTGCGCGAAATAAATGAGCTAACAGCTAGGCTAGTGTTTTTCCGGCTCGCAGAAATAATTTATTATATATTTTTTTTATATACTTATTGTTTTGGTATGTTACATACCTACTTATTGTTTTAAGTTGTTAGATTAGATTTCCAATCATGTGTCGAACTTATTTAAATAGTTCATAGGAATTACACTTAATATAAAAATTATAATATGTTTAATGTCTATGAATTGCGACTAGAATTCGGATATGAACAAGCTTGTGAATTATTCAAAGAATATCTTTGTATAAAGTCGTTAGGCGATAGACATAAATTATTTTTTTTTAGTTAAACGTTAATTGGCTGCGTTAATCTCTGAGTGGCTGATAGTGCATAAACTAGGTGTAATCTCTAATATGATTAACGGTAAAAATCATTACATTACCGTAGCTGTTAATTATAGGCGAAAATCACGTGAAGAAAATCGAGGTTAGTTAGTTCCTTTCGATATATGCCAATTAACCTTAATTATTCTTTAATGGTGGAAATTGTGTATTCAAGAAAAATGTTTAATATAATATTATTTTTAATCTTTTATCGTTAAGTGACATTGGGAGATATCGTGGAGGAGGGGCATAGGCCTGCGACTGTAAGCGAGACAGGTTGTGAGTTCGATTCCCACTTTGGAGAATGAAATAACCGCCACTCAACACGCCAAAAAATAACAATTTACCCTAAATTATGTAAGAAACTTTTAAATGTCAGAAGCTTTTAATAATGACTGCAAGAGTCCAGACGAACTTCTCAGAAGATAGCTATGTAAAGGTCATTCACGTCGCTCAATTATCTAATTTGTAGAGCGAAGGGACCCGCACACACAAATTGCTTTTAACCCACTGATGATAATTGAAGTTTTACGAATGCAGCTAATGTTATAAATGGTACTGAAGTGATAAATGTTATTGTTATTAATAAAGAAATTGGGTGAAAAATGGTGAAGGGAGTTTTTTTTTGTCTGTTTTTATTCAAGCCAATAATTCTTGAGATTAGCGCGTTCAAACAAACAAATTTCAGCTCTATTATATTAATACGAGTATTTTTATTTATAAAAAAAATGTTGTACTAATTTTAACGTGTGATTTTTTGGTAATTACATACTTGTGTGACATTTGTGAAAATGTGCCAAAAATCTTTTTATTTTTGAAAGTCCATTTATTGAGTAAATCCGAAAATAGGCCTTAAATTAAATCTTAACCTTGCCGCATAATATTGAAAAAAAATGTACTGAAATAAGTAGATACGTCAAGAGGGCGTCACTTCGCATGATGAGTAAACGTCCAGCAGTAGTCGATTCATAATATTTCTTAGATTTTTGATTTCTTTCCATGTATCACTGATACTTTAGTACGCCACTACTGTACTCAATAATCATTTTTAGAGTTCCTTTTAAAAAAGGGTAAAAAATGTATACAAAGTTTTCAAGTAAAATGTTTTTTGTTAAAGAAACAAAATAGAACGAAAAGAAAAAAAAAAAAAAGAAAAAGTCTCGGGCTTTCGTACGTTTAATCTTATCATATACCAACAAGTTTCATACAACATTTCTTTTATAAGTAACGTAGAAGGAAATACAATTAATACAGAACCCGCCTTTCTATCAGGGGCTTCTACATATCGACATGGAGCCGTTTGGTGTCAGATTTTAAATCCGTTCGTCGAAAGCTGTACAAATATTCGGCGAAACTCGATACGCACTGAAATGAGTAAGCGTTAACCTAAAGAAATACACCGCCACATTTTATATATGTACTTATATATTTGTTTTTCTACAGGGTAGGCAAAGAGAACCTAGAATTAAGTCACTCTATTTTTTACTATTCAACCATTTAAGAGATATGTGATTTATAGCAAATATTGTCTCTAATACAAAAAAGCAGCAAAAGCTTTTTCCAGAATAGCCGTAGGAAGACAGAAAGAAACTAACATCGAGACACTCCGTTCTCCGTTATTTGCCGAGATGTTCAGACATTATGCAATGATTGATCGAACATGATGCGCTTTTTTTTGTGAAACTAAGAAAATTAAATATTTATAACCATTTTCCCCGAGCGAGAATCGAAGCTAAGACTTTTATATCTACAGTCAGACTCTTTAAAAATGCGCCTCGATAACATAAATAATTTGCAAGTAACCAATAAATCAGAATTAATGATTTGCGAAACATGATGCTGCACACATGAAAAAATCTAAAGTAGAATATTCGTACATGACCGCGTTATTAAATATCCAACAGTTTCTAATATTCATAAAATATAAACAAAGTTCTAAACATTATTTAATGGGTCTTTCTTCTTAAAATTGAAAGTTAATAGATGCTAAAACGTAAGTGCCTTTAAGTAATATTAATTACTAGGTACATATATTCATGAATTTGAAAAGCAAAATTTTTTTGTAAAAAAGTGCAATATTTTCATTTCTCGCTCTGGTAACAATGCAAAACGCGGCGTTGAGTTCCGTAACTCAATAAGCAAAACCTCGCAAATTTCGTTAGAAACTAGGCAACGGAGTGTTTTAACACCAAAAAAAAGATTGTAACAAGCGTATAAGAATTTCGGTAAAGCCCCATGACATGCCTCATAACAAAAAAAAAACAGGCAAACATGATCCGTTTTGCCATTTGTATTTAAACTAAAAAAGAAAACAATAAGTCATTCCAATTTAATGGTTCACCCGATGGTGATCACATGTCAGCGCGAAGGTAGTTGCTACACAGATGTGGAAGAACAATGCTCTGAGTTAGGAGCAATCGGAGATTTTGCAACTAGTGTTTTAATTTGCAAGTAATTAGTTTAAATTCTGCAATGTTTTTGCCAGATTGATATTAATTTAATTTAAAAGACTTGAGTTAAAGGAGATATTTTTTTAAAGATTGCCATCTAATGGCATTACAAATATTTTTTATTTGAATTGATCTGGTGGCCTCAAATATTACTTAAAATACATATAAATAGAATGTGCTAAATCTAGTTTGCCTGTAGTAAAAAGTAAGACACTATAATATATTTGATTATCACATAGCCCGAAATACCCTAGAAAGAAAACTAAATATTGATATGAACTTAAGATTTCTCGCTCCCAACATAACGGTAAACAAAAACGTGACTTCTGTTTTAGATACAATCTTCAATGACCGACGAACATAATTACTATTCGATAAAATAAAATACTTCCGCTTAAACTAGTAGATAGGTACATCATTTTAAGATGTATTTTGACACAGTTGGCTCTTGGGGTGTTATTAACCTGAATTTTCGTAAATTTTGGTTACGAAATGAAATCGTTGGACAACATGTTGATATGTGGTCAAAGTCATAATGTTGATATTAAACATGTCTACTTACTTTGTTTATTAATGAAGTCTTTAATAAATAAAATAAAAATATGTTTGTTTAATTGTGGCAGAACGTAAAGGTAAGTCACTCCACTCCCTCCATTACCTCCCTCCAATTTAAAAAATAACATTTAACCTTTTACTGATATTTGCGAGATCACCGGTCAAACATCGTTAAACATTCACTGCATAATACATATTGTGAGGTAAACAGAGAACCTTTACAAAAGGGTCCGATAACTATTAAACTATAGTTATAAGTTATAGTACGCCATTCATAAATGCGTGCGAGCGAGAGGGAAGAAGTGAAAACAGTTGGTGTTCGACAGAGCGAGGGAGATTGCATTCCGAGGCAACGCCGCGCTGCGCCCGCGCATTCTGTGCTGCCAATGTTGCTATATAACATGTTGATTCCGTACTTTACACTATTTATAAAAATTTAAAAGATTTTAATATTTTTTAGGTTGATATTTATATTTTACACGCAAAGGTTGTATAATTTTAGCAAATTAATCAATAATTTGATAAGTTTGCGTTCGTTCATAATAGAACAAAACACATTTAAATAACATTTAACATATCTTACGAAAATGATAATTTTATAAATTATTGCATATTTATAACTAAAAAAGAAAGCAATTATTACGTACATCTTATGCAAATTACTTTTTATTAAATATTTATTTTAAAAATATATACGATCAAATAATCTCCATTTGTAAATTCATTTTTTTATAATATTAAATAAATTTCATTTGAACTGTCTAATATTTACGAAATTATATAAATACTAGTTTTACTGATATATTACGTTATTTAAAACATTTGTGCGGGCAAATCTAAATGTCTGGCAACATTCGTCTCAGCTGCTCTTAATAACGCCGCTCACTTGCGTACGCGCATTGCGTCTGTATAGACGTATTTTCGCTAAACAGACTAATACATGACGACCAGTATTAATGATAATTAACAATTTTAACTGTAATTCATTATTTAACCGGTGATTTAACGAAACGAAAATTGTGTTCTTGTGTCGAGTGTGTGTTGTGTTTTGTGTAAGGAGGCCGATGTTACTTTCACTGGACTGAAAGTTTTTAAATATTCATTCGGACCTTCTTGTTATTTATTATATTATATGAAAGGATGTGCTAGAAATACCTACTAACAATTGAAAGGTGAATATTTATATATTTTACTATCTTAGTTCTTTGTTTTTTATAACATACATATAAAACAGTAAGTTTATTATTTATTTAAACGTAAATTAAAAGGACTTTACTAATAAGGTTATACATATATTTATCACTTAAAATGCATTTTTTCAAGGTGATTTTTAAATATGTTAATTAACAAGTATTATAAATATTTTCGTGCAATTTTTATTCACTTTCATGTTTATACATATGGTAAATAGGTTGATATTAAAACTTAATTTAAAACAGATGTTACAAAGTTGTTATATAAATACCAAATTTGTTATGTCAAGTGAAATTAACAAAGTTTAAGAGTTACGACTACCGGACCGTCAAACAAACACGTTTTAATATACAAAAGTAACGACTTCTCCCAAGATTCTTTCGGAGAAACCTTCTCATTGTGGTTAAGAGAAAAAAATATATAAATCACCAGCGTAGGTGAATGTTTTAGTGTCATCAGTTTACGTGTGTACATAACATTATTTGTACGTATATTTAGTTACTTATTCACATTCTATCACGATATCTTGATTGGCTCTCACTTGTTGTGATAGTGTTTTTATCTGACATAATCTCGCATTTTATGTATTCAGTAGAATATAGTAAGTAATCTTTGATCTATAAAATAAAATATTTAAAAAGTTAAAAAAACAAACAATTACTGTAATGAAATGAAATACGAATATCTATTAGAAAGTCCACAAACAGTTGCTTATTCACGGTCCACCCTAAACTAGAGAACCCTTATACAATGCACATATAAATTATAAATACATACTTGCATCAATAAATTAATTGAATGTCTTTTATAGAATTAATGAAATGATACTCATCATGCTGACATCTGTTCTGTGCGGGAGTAGAACCCGCAAAGTTTTTATGAATTGAATTATAAAATAAACATTTCATCAAACTGACATATTTTAATTTCTAAATAGGTTACACTTTTTTTAATTTGTTTTATCAATCAAAATTAAAGATAATGTATACCTATATTACAAAATTGAAGTTACTATATTTAAAGCTAGTTACCAGCTATTAGCTAGTGTCCAATAGCTTTATCATTACTTAGGTCGTCATTTATTTATTATATATCAAAATAAGTAAAAAGAGCTTAGTGTACAAGACTTTCTGTTCTCCTCTTTCTACCCGAACCCAAAAGATTGCATGTGGTACAGAACATAGCTCGACGCCGCTTTTAAGTTTAGTTTCCCAGCCCGATCGACGGCGGCAAGCCTAGGTTCGAGTCACGCAGGAGACACTTCCTCTCAAGCAGCTTCTTAGTGTTGCAATTTCTCAGGGACAGAATACCGTCTTCCGAACAGATGTCGATGTAAAGATCAGGTTAACAGTACTTACCTCTTGAAGTCGAAAAAAAGCCGGGTTTAGGTACACGTAAACACTTATAAGTAGTTTCAATCATTTCAATCGCTGTGAGTCACGAGTAGGTACTCCTCTTATGGAGATGATTTCATTACATTACAATATGCATTTGTTCAGAAACTGAAACTAAAAGATTCATGCTACTTTGCATGCATAAGACATTCATATAAAAGTACATTTTATATAAATACAAAAAAAATGTTGAACGCGTTAATCTAAGCATCTACAGGTTAGAATTTAAAAAATCTTTTTGTGTTGGATAGTCCATTTATTGAGGATGGTTATGGAACATATGACATCACGTTAAATATTTAATATAATATGAAAAGTTTATTTTTTTTGCTTCACGCTGTATCCCGCAATGTTAAAACACTACAATCCCATGACGATACTTCCGATCCCCAATTGCTGTCAATTCTGGAGGATTTGCTTGTTCAGTGGTGGTACTCAACGCGCTTTGCCTCATTAGCACCGAGAGATTAAAATATAAAAAAAATCATATCCTCGAGTGGGAATCAATCACGCAACAAGAAGCGCTTACCACACCTTAGGCCCTCCTCCACGAATGGCCTCAATATTTTTTATAAACTACATAACTATGAATATTCAAATAAAAGTTATATCACTAGAACGTTATGCACCCAATATTGTCTATACGTAATAGTTATTAATTCTAGTTAGCATATTTGTCATCGCCAAATTATCTTAAATTTTTTTATATGCAGTAGTTTCACTTATTAAAGGTGTTGTCACTCGTATCTTTAGTAATTTTTGACAAGAAAGTAATAATCAAATCTTAGACTATAGTTTTGATGGAGATAAACAAAAACACTTCAAAATTCTTTTTTATTTCTTGAAATAATTAAATTATTTTCTACCTTCCAGAATTACCTTGAATCAATTACCTAGAAACCTTGTATACCTTTTCCTTACCTTCGGAAGAAAAAACGATTGATCACTTTTTTCTTTAACTTCGTGTACGGCAATGGAAATCATATTTGAAATTTAAATACTTCCCTTAAACCGAATAGAACTGAAAACCATCACGAATCAGAGAGTTTTTCGTTCGTTTTACACCAAGATGGCGTTTATTAAATCCACTTATAACTTATAAAATCCTTATAAGCCCCAATCTCATATGATTAACCAAACGCTATAAACCAAGTTGGTTGCTCAATCAATTGACCCGCAGGTTACGCGCACAAATTATTATGTAAAATAGATCGTGACTTCCAATTGAATATTGAAGTGAACAATATTTTATACTAGTTTATGTATCTGCTTGTACTTTAGTTTATTTATAGCAAACTAATGTTATGAATTTAAATTTATGTATTTAAGACATGTCGAAAAATAATATGCAGAGACACAGAGTCTAGCTGTAGACACGATAGTTGTATATTCGATTCCCACGAGGAACGAGTTATTTTCATTTCCCTGCTCTGGTAACAAGACAAAGCGCAGCGTTGGGTTTGTCTACTAAACAGGCAATGTCTCGAAAATTGGGTGGCAACCGGGTAACCAGGCATACAAAATGTAATCCAAAAAGATAAAAATAACGCCAATGAAAAAAGCTGTTGTAAATGAGTGTAGATAATAAAAAGTAAAAACAAAAAATTGTGAACTAACCACTTGTAACCGATAAATAAATAATCGTTCGTTATTTTTAAACTGTTTTTTTATCGCAACACTATGGGAACCCTAACACGTGTTTGAAACGCGTCAGCTATATGGACTATATGGTAATCTACAGACGACAGATGAATGGCTTTTGAGAGACATTTCCCCATTTCTGTCAACGTTTCTAGCCGTTTTGAAGTTAGACTTCTTTTTCAAATAAGTACTTTGTAGTAACAGTAATGGTGATTGATTAAAACTTTAAATAATTTCTAGAAATGCTTGCGTCTTCGTCTGCTGAGGAAAATAAATTGATATAGCTCTTTTATCGGTTAAGCCGTTCCTGACATAAGCGTACGCCGGTACACTGACACACAGACAAAAATCTTTATTTTGGGTCCTATTTATTACTTTAATAAATAGAAGATACGGACGGATCATGTGTCATAGTTATATCTCTTTGACACGAAAGTGGAACCGCACACAATAGCTAGTTTTGTTATAAATTACATTTCATACACCATAAGTACAATATTTCAGGTGTTGCGTTAGGCGCCTCCACCCAATGTCACTCAATACAAAAAAAGTTTACAAAGGATTGCTTAACAAAGCGAGTCTAAAATTTATATAAAAACACAGCCATCCGCCGGAACGGAACCCTGAAATTTAAGCCCTGATATAAAATATTCCGACGAATTGAGAACCTTCTTTTTTTGTAAATCGGTTAATTATAGACGTTATTGTATTTCACTTGTGAAGGTTTTGAGATATAAGCTTAACCTTATATATATTCTTTTTTATTATCATTTTTTCTAATATCCGTTACTACCCCGATTGATACTGATTGGTACTGTATGAGTTCCGTAAAAATAAATAAAACGACAAATAACACAAACAANAGTTACCTAAAGAATATAATACAAGCAAGAGTGTTACTAGACATGTAACCAGGCATACAAAATGTAATCCAAAAAGATACAAATAGCGCCGATAAAAAAAGCTCGTTTTCAAATTGTTGTAAATAAGTTTAAATAATAAAAAGTAAAAATAAAAAATTGTGAACTAACCACTTGTAACTGATAAATAAATAATCGTTCGTTATTTTTAAACTGTTTTTTTATCGCAACACTATGGGAACCCTAACACGTGTTTGAAATGCGTCAGCTATATGGACTATATGGTAATCTACAGACGACAGATGAATGGCTTTTGAGAGACATTTCCCCATTTGCGTCAACGTTTCTAGCCGTTTTGAAGTTAGACTTCCTTTTCAAATAAGTACTTTGTGGTAATATTAATGGTGATTGATTAAAACTTTAAATAATTACTAGAAATGCCTGCGACTTCGTCTGCTGGGGTAAATAAATTGATATAGCACTTTTATCGGTTAAGCCGTTCCTGACTTCCGCGTACCCTGGTACACTGGCACACAGACAAAAATTAAAAAAAACTAAACTAAAATTCTTTTGGGTTCTATTTATTACTTTGATAAATAGAAGATTTTACCATATTCATATTTTCCATATGGACGGCTCATGTGTCATAGTTATATATACATATATCTTTGACACGAAAGTGGAACCGAACACAATAGCTAGTTTTCTAATAAATTACATTTCATATACCATAAGTACAATATTTCTGGTGTTGCGTTAGGTGCCTCCACCCAATGTCACTCAACACAAAAAAAGTTTACAAAGGATTGCTTAACAAAGCGAGTCTAAAATTTATATAAAAACACAGCCATCCGCCGGAACGGAACCCTGAAATTTAAGCCCTGCTATAAAATATTCCGACGAATTGAGAACCTTCTTTTTTTGTAAATCGGTTAATTATAGACGTTATTGTATTTCACTTGTGAAGGTTTTGAGATATAAGCTTAACCTTATATATATTCTTTTTTATTATCATTTTTTCTAATATCCGTTACTACCCCGATTGATACTGATTGGTACTGTATGAGTTCCGTAAAAATAAATAAAACGACAAATAACACAAACAAAGTAATTGTATTTTTGTCAGTATATTAACAAAAATTACACGCTTTCTTATTCCACAGCGCAGTGGAAGTTATGAGTTTTTAATTTTTTCACTTCAAACTTTATTATTATATTAATAAGTTGAAATTGATACTAAAAATTATATTGCGTTCATTAAAAATTTTGTTGCATATATACACATATTATGAAGTAAATCTTACGAAAGTGAAAATAAAATAAATCACGCACTGTCGCAGTGGCTCAATTAAAGCATCAATATTCTAGGTAAAAAATAGTATAGGTATTTATAATCAGGTCAGGTCAGGTCTAGGTAAAAAATAGTATAGGTATTTATAATCTTAGTTATATTAGTTAACTTAAACGAGACATAAGTAATTATCGTAAGAAGCTTTAGGCTCCACGCTTTTCAGAAGCCTTAGAACTCCGTTTTTCCACTTTCTGTCCGAATTCGAGATATTGTGTGTTGATATTGAGTGGCGGTACTAAACTAGCTATAAAATAAGTAATTTTACATCTTATAAACCATACATCTCCAACTGCATACTGTCATATCAAAAAAACACCTGCAAATTCCTTAGAAACATAATTCATATAGCATTGTCAAATTCACAAGCATTGTTCACAACCCATTGTCCAGCGTTAATGACGGCCTCTGGTACGTGACTGCGAGATTGCTTATATAAAACGTAGTTGTAAGTTCAAGTTCGATGCGTAACGCAATGTTTTACTTTGTAGTTACTATTACCGTTTTTTGTTTATGCATTTCTGCCATATAAAAGGGTAAGTATAGGCAAGTCTTGGGGCAGAGGCGTGCGACTGTAACGCGACAGGTTATGGATTCGATTTCCACTCGAGGAAATTAAATATTTAATAATTTCTTTTCTTCGCTATGGTAACGAGGCAAAGCATGGCGTTGCATTCTATCACCTATGTCAATAAGTGGAAAGTGTAGGTTAGGTAGGGGATCTACCCTTCTATGTGCTGGATACAGTGTGAAAAAATTATAGAGAGAGATAAGTACATTACGTTCTCCCCAAACTAAAACATATTTTTCACTAATATTTTGTTAGATTAGTAGGTTTTGAATATGGGTATAATAAAACGAGTAGCGTCATGTCGCTAGCTGTGTCTCATTCCCCATTTTGGAAATCCAACCCATAACGCTACGACAGCCTCATAAAGAGAAATTTATTATCATAATATAAACTTTACAAATAACTAAAATAACATAATAATTTCATAATTCATACAGTGAAATAACATTTATGGGACGTTTGTTTTGGAAATAAAATCACGGAAGCTGTCAGGCACAATAAAGTCCGCGTCGCACCCGATATCGCATATTTAGTAGGGACATGTGGCAGGGGTCAACAACTTCGTCTAATTATAGTTTATGTGTTAGGTATTTATAAATAACTGCACTTTGGGTGGGGCTAGGGCTGTGGGAAGTCGTAACCTATATTTTATTTAGTTTGAGATTGTAAAATATTGTTAAGAAAATAATTTTAAAGCTTTTTTGTTTACTTGAATGTAGCGTAATTGGAATATAGGCTATGGCTATATATGCAATTTAAGACAAGTGTTTCTAAATAAATATATATTTTATTTTCTCATTTTAATTAGTTTTTTTTTCTATATTTTTCAACTAAAAACCATGAATTTCATAGTAAATTAGCTAATTTTACCCGAAATCGCCTATTATTATTAGACTTCAATAGTATCTTACGTGTCGAACATAGTAATTATATTATCGTTCAACTAAAAGGTTGTATCGACAACTTCCGCCCGTTATCGCGCAATGCATATTAACAATCATTCATTAGATAATAGCGTTTACACATTCGGATATACACAACTTAACATTTAATACTGATACTTCCCGTTGTCCGCGGTTCCGTCTTTGGAAATATTTTTTTTTTATTCAATTTAATTTAAAATCTATATTTCTTACTTTAAAAATTGTAAAATTATAAATGTTTTATTTTTATTTAAGTTAAAAGATACGGTAAGAGAGGCACCTTTGAGACTGTAGAGTTTGGTGCTCGATTATTTCTGGGTAACCCGCTGAAAATAATGAGAAGCAAACGAAATAATCAGGTTTTGTTTGTTGTGTAAATTTAAACTTGGCTACTAAGTAAATACAATATATTGGGTTTAAGCTAAAAATGATGAATCATTTTAAGTTATTTCTGTATGATTTGTTAACTAGAGAAGTGAAAGAACTTTACATAGAGCTTTGATCTTTAAATAACTATATCTGAATTTAAACTTTAAAGTATAAGCAAAAAAGTGTTATTAGAAAATAAAAGCTAATCACATGGTAGAACACCACAAGTACGTGTTCCTTTTAATTAACTTCCGTGTTCTGTAGATATACTTTTATGTAACAAAATCATTCGAGAGACCAATGTGGCGCAGTGGACTCGCTTCAAATTGTAAGCGCTACGATTGTGTGTTCTATTACCAATAATAGGAGTAATCTCTATTTCATTACACGGAGAATCTTTATTTCAGTTTATATTCTTCGGTTAGTTTAATCTAAGCGACATCTTAATATTATATCACGACAGCCCTACCTTAAAAAGACGTCATTCCACACTGCATACAAATAGAATGAACCTTCTTATCATCAGAACCAAAATTAAACAACTTAGAGCCAAGTAAAACATAAAGTAATAAGTAAAGTACGTGTCTTTTTCAAAGAAATATAATCAATCAATTGAAGTAACAGTGAGTCAGTGTTGTAATCGACTGAGGTAATTGTAATTAGTACTTGTCGTTTACTTGTGTTATACGTGTTTTTAGTTGAAAATGTTTTAACTAGCTTATACAGTGGTTTTACTTGAGTAAAATTGGTGTAAGTTGTGTTTTTTGTGATCAAAATAGTGTTAGTTACAAAAATATGATTTTTAAGAACTGTTTTGATGTAATTGTAAGTTTATTGTCATATTTTAATTAACACAATCCTATGTACTTATGTAGTGTGTTGTTACGAAACTGCTGTATATATTAGGTGGCATCCTGTATATCCCAATTACGCCTCCAAATGGTCTAATATCAACTTATTTTTTTTTATTCATTGAAACATTCCTTAGATTAAGAATAGAATTCATGATTATAGCGCCAATTATTTCTTTACAATCACTATCCTATATCATCAATTAATTGTATAATGTATAGTTATACAACTTCATAATTACGAAGAATAAATATCAGTATTACAAAATATATAATACTTAGTACGTGATCCAAAATTTAAACTTTTCCTTAGGCTGCTGTTGTGAAAATGACTTATGTCAATAATAAGCTTTTTTTAGCTTCACGCTGTATCAAGTACATAGCAGGCAGGCAAAGGGAACCTAGGAACCTGGTAATAGAGAAAATTTATTATTTTTATTTTATCAAAAAAAAATGTCGCATTAAATTCCCCCACTCAACATGCAATGTCTCGTATTTGGGTGGCGGATAGGATCGTATTCTTGAAACTAGGTTCTACCTGCCGCGTAGCTCGCGGTAAATATAATAAAAAAATAAGTACGACCTTTTGACCTTTAGACAGGAACATGTCTAAAAAAATTTTAACATATTAAGTATATTTAATGGACAAAACTAAAATGTATAGTTAAAACTCAAATCGTACTGCAGGCCATGCATGGGGCATGAATCGAAATCAAATAGGTTGCTACAACCAGTTTAGGTTTGCCGTTATCGTCTCGCAGTAACACAATCTGTGGATATCACGTTCTCACATGTTTGTATGTACGTACATATGTATGTATATATGGGCGTAGATTGATTTACATCCACTTGTTGCTAAATGTTAACTGTAATATCGGAATATTAGAATTATGCATTAAATAAAGCAAATTTAAAATAAATTATATCTTTGCAATCGCTATATTTTTACTATTAATTTCTTAAACTACCCTTCGATCGCAAAATATTTAATACTTGTTTGCATTGAACTGATATTATGAGGTTATTGTAAATTTCATCATATTACTCCGTATGCCTATTCTATACATATAATTTTTCTATTTATTATTTTGTAAATTTCTCAGTTTAAATGTATATCTTTTGAGACTAAACTAAATATAATAGATCTTCACTTGTTAACATTTACTCATCATTGCTTATGTCTAACTATTTTTTCGAATCAGTTTTGAACTTACGATCATCCATTTAACAATTAATATTGTAATACGAAGCATAACCAAAAATCAAAAGCTCGTCGTTCCAATCAAAGACAAATAGGTCGCGGCGACTTCGCGTTTATGTCTTAACCGTAATTCAATCCCCATATTTTATATTACACAGATTATTTACACAAAACTTAATATTATTTAGTAAATTGTTAAGTATTTAACACCTTTGTCGAGGTGAGACCTTGTGAATGTATGTTGCCTTGGAAATTACACCTTAATTCGTTTTAGTTTGGTTTTGTCTTCACGCATGGGAGCCATTTTGCGGGTTAAATAATAGAAAAAACATAATCCGCTTCACGATGTATCCCGCCCACAGCAGGGTAGGCAGAGGGAACCTAATGTTAAGACTTTTTTTCGCCAAATTTTTCAGATATTGTTTGTTAATTAGCTGAACTCGGCGCTTCATCACTACAGTACGTAAAACTTATTGATTATAATAATTCCTCCGAGTGGGAATCAAACCTTTAACCATCGAATTAACAATCAAACGCAGTCCCACTGCGCCATACGAAACACCTACAAAATCTTAATTACAATTCTTTACAGTTTTAAATTTTACTACTTATAACCAGACATTTTATCAATAACAATTTTTTGTATAAAAAGCAATGAATCAACATCACGTGGATTTACTTCGCGGTGTCGTTTTAATAAAAAAAATAACATCAAATTTACGGAACGCTGAATGTCACTTATTAAAAAAAACATAATAAAAAAAATGTTTCTCCAGTTAAAAGTTTTTGCACTATGATGTCACTAATAAATAAGAGTCGAGTGGTCCGTTAAATAATACCTGCTTGGGAACTGGAGTGATTGAAACGACGAAAAAGACAGTTAAATCGACAGTTATCTAACAGTTTAATAACTGATTATTTAACTTAACTTGTTTATGGACTGTGTTGTGTTGAGAATTTGTTTTTTATGTTCAATTATATCACTGGTAACACGTACGACCTGATTAGTTGATAATTATTTTGATAAAAAAAAGCAGCTGGAGTAGCGTAATGACTTGAAAATTGGGCGGAAAGTGGGGTACGGAGTGTTTTAACAGTAGGTTCCCGCTGCGTGCCTTCTCTGCTTTATGCGGGATACAGAGAGATAGGAAAAAAGATCTACGAGTATGTATTTTATTGTAAATTGTATTTTTTTAATGTGACATACATAGATATCCGGCTTATAGCAGGGTGGGCAGAAGGAATCTGGGAACCTAGTGTTAAGACGAAGTGTCTTAACACTAGGTTCCCAGATTCCTTCTTCCCTCTTCCCGTTGAGAACATTTTTAGTACCTACTACAAGTTGTACATATAATAGTTATCTACCTATATTTAATTTCTAGTTACAACATTTCAGTTTTAAAATAACCGTGAGTCAATAAAAATAAGTGTTTGTATATTACAAAAAAATATTTTATTAATTTTGGTTCGAAGTAGGGCGAAGTCCACTCTACAGCTTATAGAGCGCTCTCTCGCCTTGATCTACTTATTCCAATTTTATAATTTATTGATACTGTTATTTTTTATATTATAAAATAGTCTTAGCTGAGTTATATTTACACCTTAAGATTATTTTAAATTTGAGAAAAAAAATGTCTTCCTGTATAAGAACTTATAAATACAATTTCGATCAGAAGATTGTCACAGTGACTACCATTATTCATTTCGTTTTATTCAAAACCAAAAAAACCCTTATTTAATTTATTTTTTACTTTATTTCAACGTCACTGTATCCCCGCATATTGCAAGATAGGCAGAAGGAAGCTAGTGCTAATACACTCCGCGCCCCACTTTCTGTTTCTGCCGCGTCTTGTCGGCTAAAACAATATATGTATAGGCGTAAAATACAATTATAATTTTCAAAAAATATAACCATTCTTTACACCAGTAAATAATTATAAGATAAGTCCTTCATTGGGGCGTCTAAATAAGAAGTGAGTACATTCTCTTCATCAGCTCTATAAAGTCAAAAAATATATTATTTATCCAGCCTCAGTCCCGACAGCCTCGAATAAATAGCTTACTATAAATTGAAATTATAATAAATTAAATAACACCAATACCTATATTAAATGGCAAATAGATTAAGAAACTTTTCATATTCAATTGAACCATATAAAAAAATTACATCGGCAAACACGTTACAAAACTTGATTTTTAGAAATTTAATTACACGAGATAGATAATATAAATAAATTATTTAAATATATATATTAGGTATTCACATAATTACCAGGTTGAATAATGTGTCCGGCCTCGTCTTAATTATGCAATTTATGATATACTTTTTAAATCATTTTAAATATTTTTTTTATATTATACAACTTAGTGGTGCCTTTTCTACATTTACTTTTTACTAGCGGCCCGCATTGGCTACGCCTGCTTTAATTACACGTTTACTTATTTTTACATTTTTATGTATATTTAAGTAACTGATAATAAATTGTTAAACCTTTTGAAATTTTATTTGTTCTTGTTTAGCTATTATTATTGCATATCTATCTGGGCGGTAAGTACTTGCATGCGGTTAGCGTGACTTTCCCCGTTTAAATCCCGATCCCGTTTGAATTTAGGGAAAAAATTATAAAATTGATCCAAAATCCACATATCTAATCTAATCTAATCTATCTATACAATTCTTATTAAATATCACATTATTATAGTAGGGATCGAAGGCTCCCTCAGCCTACCGTAGGTACTCTATGCGGGAAGCTAAAACAAATATTTTACACAGTAAGGTTAATAAAAATTTCATATTTAAGTTCAACGTGCACTTGTGGTATTACGCATTCATTGTGAACGCGTAACACACGAGTAAACAATAGAAACAATAAAATTCTCGATTTTGATTGACGGTATAATAAGTCATGATAAGGCCGAAGTGTTTTTATTTAAGTATTGTGTGAGGCAAGTGGATTTTTATATTGGATTTGCAATGTATACACATACATAAGTGTAGGTATATATACCTATATAGTGTAATGGATAGAGCCCAATCGTGGCTCAGGGACAAACGCGACAGGTCGTGGGTTCGATTCCCACTCGACGATATGGAATATTTCATATTCTCATTTCTGCGCTCTGGAGACAAAGCGCGACGTTCAGTTCCGCCACTCAATACTAATATATAAATAACAAGTACCAACTTTATATTCAGTTCTCTTTATATTCAGTAATTATAAACATTAAAAAATAATAATAATACGAACTAAATGCCCATCACATAAAAACTCATCCGCCATCCAATAAAAACTATAAAGTTCATGTGACAAGGTGTTTGATATTTTTTATCTGCACCTGCTTTTATTTATAATGACAAACTTTTACTTATTGACTTATTTTGAGATGAAAATTTTAAATATAGACATTAAATATCAAAAAATATTTTTATAAGAAGCCCGAGTAGGTACAATTAGCACTAGAAAAAAACATATGTAGGTACATATTGTTAATACACTAACGTGTTTTTTCTTTTCAAAATAATATACACATTGAGGTCGTCCTGACGCGGTGGTACGAGGACATCCTAACTCGAGGAAATTAATTATTTATATTTTCATGGTAACAGGACAAAGCGTGGCGTTGAACTCCGCTAATCTCGAAAATTAGGCGTATAATGAGGAATAGCGTCTTGACACTAGATTCCCTCTGTCTACTCTATCATGAGACAAAGCATAAAGCTAAAAAACTTCAAATATTGATTTATAAAGGCCAAAACTATTTAAAATTCCAATAGCAAAATAAAATCCGTGGGCGCCTTATTTGGAGAGTCCACTAACCTATGTAAAACAAGCCATAAAGTAAACTTTATTCAATAAATAATAATAAATTCATGATTTGAATTAAAATAAACTTTGTAGAATATTTTTAAGTGTTAGTCACACAATAAGGATTATAAAATATAAATATTTCGAATGAAACTTAAACGTCTGTTAAAACTTGATAGACAAATCTAGACATAAAGATAAATCACTCCGTTTCGTTTTTTCGCCTGAATTCGAGACATTATGTGTTGGATGGCGGAACTTAACGATGTGCTTTGTGCCCGGACAGAAAAGTTAATAAAATTCATTCTTCCCGAGTCGAAATTGAACTCACAACCGTCGCCATTACAATGAATGAACGCTGTCTCACTAGGACACTATGGCCTCAACTTAAAATTAATTCAAATTCAAATTCAAAATATTCTTTATTCAAATAAACTTATAATAAGCACTTTTGAATCGTCGAATGAACATATGAACAAAAAGCTACCACCGGTTCGGAAGGCAGTTCTGCTGAGAAGAGCCGGCAAGAAACTCAACANTTTATTCAATAACATGATTTAAATTAAAATAAACTTTGTAGAATATTTTAAAGTGTTAGTCACACAATAAGGATTATAAAATATAAATATTTAGAATGGGACTTAAACGTCTCTTAAGACTTGATAGACAAATCTAGATATAAGATAAATCACTCCGTTCCGTTTTTTCGTCTGAATTCGAGACATTATCGACGTCGACGACATTAACGACGTGCTTGTGCCAGGACAGAAAAGTTAATAAAATTCATTCTTCCCGAGTCGAAATTGAACTCACGACCGTCGCCATTACAATGAATGAACGCTGTCTCACTGGGACACAATGGCCTCAACTTAAAATTAATTGCTGATGAAATTTAATTTTATTTATTCCGGAAATAGAAGTAGAATATGAACACGTTACAACAAAGTTACATTCCTTTTTACTTTCTCGGTGTATTCCACATATAAAAAGGTGGAAGATGGAACCTGGAAACCTAGCGATAAGACACTCCGTTCCTATTAAAACAATTCCGTTCCCCAGTTTACATTTATTTCGTATAAATACATATTGAATATTTTTTTTATTATTATTTTATTTCGTTTATAACTACTAATAAGCGACAGGTGACATTAGCATTATGTAATATGACTCACGCCTGATTCATATCATTGCTTAATCGGTAGGCAATCGATTATAATGATTCATATAATCATTTAAAAGAAATCCTGCTCTAGCGACACTTTGCGGAAGTCAGTGATTTATTAAATAAATGTAATTTTTCAGCCCTTCGCATATTTTATTAAATTTTATACATAAAAACCACCTATCTACATTTTTATATACTTAAAAACAAAAACGTTAATAATTTAAATAAAAAAAGTATTTAGTGTGTATAGCAGTTAAACTTGTATGTTGGTATTATGTATGTAGTCTTTAGTTCTTTCTTCAAAATAAAAATGAATGTAAAAATCTTTTCTCTTCTACCTTCTACTACACTGTATCCCGCATATTGCAGGGTAGGCAAAGGGAACCTAGTGTTAAAACACACCGTTCCCAACATTCCCCCAAATTCTTGAGGCATTGAGCTTTGCCTTAGTACCAGAGATAAGAAATGAAAATATTAATAAATAATAATTCTCGGGGAAGTGGGAATTGAACTCACATCCATCGCGTTTACACCTTTGCCCCTGCGTCACGACGACCTCCGATATTGATAACTTGAAAGCGAACGACGAGCTTTTACGAAAGCGATTACAGTTAAATAAATATTTATGTTATAGATTTACTCGATCTAAACTAGTAACATGAGAAAGTATGTGAAAATAACCTTCCATCCACCTTGTAGGGCGAGAACTACATTTTTCTCCACACCATCGAGCTTTCTTTAAGAAAATGCTGGTTTTTCTGCATTCCTTTAGAGTTGACTTGACTTTTATATGCAACAATGTACTGCTAGTTGACAGTTTTATGTATGACTGTGTAGAAACTTGCTCAGGTAAATTCAGGATTAGATATAAGAATAAATTTTAATAATATTTATTATTTATCTAATAAATAAATAAGTATATTATCTTAAGTCCATACACACATCACACACTCGATACATACATAATATTAATTACATAAATACTTGTCCCGAACGTATTCAAACTACACCAGTCTAATAACTACAATAAAAGGGCAAGACATTAATCATGCACCAGCCAATTTTTGAGACTTTTTGAGCCTGTTGCTATTTTTTTAAACAATCTTATATTATAACAATAAAAACCAGTATTCATTAGAAAAGTTTCTATATTGTACTTGTAATATTTAACTTCAAGTTATCTCCAGCAAACTTTTCTATCAGATGCTTTCCCACCATTATGTTACCTTACGTTACATTACTTTTACCCAAAATTACAATCGTTGTCTAACAATGAACCTTTGTGAAACATTTGTTGTTTATTTTTTTTACCGCGTTAGGAATGTTAAAAGTTAATTTCATAATTCGTGGGAACTTGCGTGATGTTTTAAATTAGGCATACACTTAATATTTTTATTAACTTAAGATTTTATAATGGATCCACTTTAAAATATAAAATTTTAAATATAAACTTATATTTGTTAACCATTTCACAAAATAACTATATAGAACTTATTAAAAAGTGAATACTTTCTCCCTTTTCCGTTTACAAAGAGATATATGTCACCTTACTTAGTAATTGAGTTAATTTCCATTTCTTATTATAGAACTTATAAAAATTGCCGTCAATCCTAGCCAGTATATTGCTATGAAACTACGTCAAAACCTTTACACGCTTCTTACAAATAGTTTTTACTTTTTGCATATCTTTATCGAGATTTTCACAAATTTCCAATAATTAAAGATTGTTTGATTCCGAAGAATGATCATTAGGCAAATTAAAAAAATAGTCCCTAGTATAAATATAAAATACCAGAGTGGTGTGGTACACCTCTCTATCTCAAGTCTACACTTGAGATAGAGTTGATACTAAATCCTTTATTTATAAATTGTTAAAAACCAAAAGATAATAGTAACAAAAAATATACCAACAATGTACCTATAGCGGATATTTCCAAATCGTTTTAATTACACAAGGCTTAATAAAACCATAGTAAACATATTCTTATTAAATAAGAATATGTTAACAATGTTACAGTAAACTTAATTTCGTAATATGTGGGAACGAAAGCTCTAACAATTACTACCTCTTAGAAGTTTCGCCCTTTCACACAAAAAGTTAATGGCCTCACAGCTATTTGAGGTAGTTTGAAGATTCGTTTACAAAAACGATGGTTTATGTTTTAGTTTATATAATACTAGCGGGCCCGGACGCGGCTACGCCTGCTTGAAATATAAGAATATAATTTCTATAGAAATATAATTTCAATCTAGATGAAATGCTAAAAGTGACTATTATATTTATTTTCATAAGGATGAATATCAAAATGACGCGGTAACGAACGCGGTCGCGTAGCGACGACGGTTGTTATTAACATGGCAGAATAA